>RXOD01004007.1:0-32060 GCA_005223375.1 Amoebophrya sp. AT5.2 | reverse complement strand
GACGATCGCGATTTCACGAGCGTCGGCCTTGGGTTTGGCCGCGTCCGCGTACTTCCCCGCCGTAACCAAGTCGTGCGCCAAGTTTTGGGCCTTGATCATTTTGCTGCTGCCAGCCTTGGCCTTCTCGTTCATCACAAACCTCAGCTTCGCGCCCCCCTTCCCCTTCGCCCCCGCGCGTTCTTCGGCGGCCTTCAGCACCGCCCGCACGTGCTTCTGCATCTTCGCGCCTTTTTCGTCGACGTCCTTGGCCGCGTCAATGCGCAGCGGGAACGCCTTCAAGTTCGACCGGGTGGCCCCTTCGGTCACGTCCTTCTCGTAGTCCTGCTCCGCCAAAAACTGCTGGTAGTCCCTACGGTACTCGATGTACTGCGTCCCAAGCATCTCAGCCACGCCCTTAACCTCGTTCTGCGGACCGCCGACCCACTTCGCCAGGGCCTGCTCCTGCGGGTCCTTCACCGGGGGCGTCGGCACCGGTGCCGGCACGACCGTGGGGGTGGGAGCAGGCTTGATCACCTCTTCGCCCGGCTTGATGACCACCTCTTTGCCCGGCTTGGTGACCACCTCTTTGCCCGGCTTGATGCCCTTTCCCTTGCCAGTGTCCCTGCCCGCATTGCCGAAGTGCACCGCCAGACCGATGACCGTCCCGATCAGGACCACGGCGCCCGCCGCAATCAGGGCGATGGCGAGACAAGTCAGCTTCTTGCACATGCTGGTGGTTCCGATGGAATTCGAAAAAGAGCAAGACAAAGAAGTCCGATTGTATTGTACAGGGTGTGCGAGATTTTTGGTTGCACTGCTGAAATTTGTTTTTTGCTTTACGTAGAAATCGCTGTTCTACTTCTCAGCCAAAGCCTATGAGTATGAGCTCGATGAAGTTTAGTAAAAGTTCGTTGAAGTTCCGCTCGACGTTGAAAAAGTTTTGGACTTGGAAGTACAAGTGGAAGTTAGTGGATAAGATTGGAAATCGCTCAGAAGTGTTACCTAATGAGTGGTCGTCTCTTCATCCTGTCGTGAAATTGAGCAGTACACCATGATCGAAATATCAGCAATCTTGCCATCCGCGGTAGATCAATGCGGGACCCAACGACCAAAGAAACAAGATCTTGTCTTTCTGTTCCTAAGGCATGATGCCGGCGCAGCTGCTTGCTGGTCGCAAAACCGCGTGCGCAACGTTCCGGAAGATTTACAGACACACGATTCACTTTGTGCTTTCTTGTTCCTGAACATATCGGTCGTGGTACTACAAACACGCTCTGATCGTGATCCTAATCCTGATTCGTGAGTTTGGCGTAAGTAAGTAGACCGTGCCGCACTCGACATCTCGTTGACGGGAGGTGAAAGGGATTCTTCATGATGAGGAGCGACCAGGAGATCTTCATCAGATTGATGCCAGCGGGCGGGCTGACCACCACGCCGCGTTGATTCATTGATGGTGATGGAAGTGGATTCATCATTCGTATCTTTCAAAGATAGTTCATACAGGCTTTTTGACTCAGCCAGCTCATTCGTATTCTGAAGTAAAGACCGCGTGGCATGCGCCTGTCCTTCACCGCAGGTAGAGGGAAATGGACTCGGCCGCGCCGCGCGATACCCTTAGCCACGTCGTAAAAGTGAGCACTTCAGCATCTTCAAGTACCTCTCCCGGTATCTGCTAGTAAGTTGAGAGAAATTCAGTTCTACTTCTTCTTCCGGGTGATCGGCCCCCGATTTCTGATGTTGTGTCTCACCTGCGTTCAACTAGCGATTTTCACCCCCAGGAAAACTCGCTCCCGCCCACATTGTGGGGAAAGTAAAACAATCTAAAAGAACCTCTCACGACGCCTGCTTCGGCATGTTCGCGCGACTCGGTGTAGGCGCGAGAGGCTTATTGTGCGTGGCTGCTGCAAATTGCTGCGGATGTCCGCACGGGGTCCCTTACCCAAAGTTACCAGACCCGGAGCACCGCTGCGCCACGTTCCGTGCGATAGAGCCCAAAGGTGGCAGTGCTTCCAAAGGCGAAGTATGGTGTGAGAAAGTGGTTGCTTTCCCGGATATACGGTCTCACGTTTCCAGCCGCAAGATGACCGGAAAACGGACTATTTAAGGAAATCGCTTCGCTTTCGCACTAGAAAATGCAAGAACTAGATTGGCAGTCCAGTATTGCAACACGCAAACAGTGGTGGCAGTCTTTGGCAAGATTCAGGTACAGCGCAGTCGCTGGAAAAGGCTGAAGTCTGACCTCAGTGGGCTGTCCTGCAGCTTTTTTTCTTTATCGTACTGGTTTTTTCATCCTAGTCCTATTGGGTACCGTCGGGTCCTTAGCCAAACGGGAATGGAAATGCACGGCTGTGTCTATCTTCCTCAGTTGAAACGCGGTATCTTGGTTGCCGAAGAGCTAAGAGTGTGCCCTCATTTCTCCACGAGCACGACCGAGCATCGGCGTTGCAGTCACCACCTGTGGAGGAGCGTAGCGGCGCTGCTGCAATGCAAGTCCAGCAAAGGTCGTGAAAAGTCAAACTCCGAAGATATGGAGACTCTGGGCAGAATAACATAGACAACTATGGTCGGAAGTCATGCTTTCCCCAAGTGATAGAAACTGTGCGAGCCACTACTATATCTCTCTATTGACTCCCCGAGGCGGACGAAGCGTGAGGCACTCCACCAAATCGTCGGCGAGGAATTGGAAAATATCGCAGCGCGACATCGTTGGGTCTGGATCTGGAAAAGCTGTATTCTGTTCTGGATGATAAAGGCAGCTTTGCAGCTGAGCGATACTTTATACCCGTGCTAGTTTGTGGCCCGCACAAGTTTTGCTTTTAGTATACAAACACGTAAATGCCAATACACTATCATTTCATATTTGAGAGAGATATTGTTCGAGGGCGTGTGCAGAATGATGCGGCACTGATGCGCCAGACTTCATTTCGGTCTATGGAGGATAGAAATTGTAAGCAGTTCAGAGTAAGTTTCTTCGCAGCAGTTCCGTACTGTCGTCGCTGCAGCAGCCGGCTTGGGGAAAAGGAAATGAAAGAGTGAAAAAATCAACGTAGATAGGTAACAAAATACTAAAGTACTATATCGGTCCTAGGGCTACTGGGCGAGCTTTTCCGAGAATAGCAAAACCATTTTGCGCCGAAAAACTAAGATCGCCCGGCGTGTTCGGAGCGTCCCCTTAACGTTTCTTAGGGCCACTTCTATGCACTTGATGCGGGTATTAAATCAAGGCAAAGTGGGCTTCGCATTAGCTTTCGTAGAATCAAAGCCCAGACGTCGGGGATGTATTTCGAGCTGTTTGCACCTTTCGGTGCTTGCTTTTCCGCAATACGGTTGTTTTTTGCCTAGCGCATTTAAAGAACGCGTAAAAGCACGGATCACACGCAGGCCTGCAAGCTTGATTTTCAAATTTCTCTACTACATCACACCCTTCAGCTTCGTCGACAGTCGAGAAAGGTCAAATCACTGTCCTCCGCCGGCTTCCTCCCTGCGTCGCACCCGCGAGGAGAGTTGCATCAGAGCCTGCACCACCTCGTCGATGGCCGACGACGACACTTTTGCCTCGAGAAGCTTCGCCGCGAGGGCTCCCGCGTCCTCTTCCTGTTCGATACTCCTACCCGGTTTTCGCTTGTCTCCTTGCTGACGTGTGGCTCCCATATTACCATCAGCTCCTCGATAGGAATTGTAGCAACTGCCACCTCCAGGCTGATAGTCTTGGACGCCGCAGCCCGACCGATCGCACCGCTCGGGCGGCTTTCCGCGTGGTTGGGGAACCGGCTCGTAGCGATAATCGTGTTCAGGCGACGGCCCTCCAAGGCCATGCGGCGTTGCCCTGTTCCCGTACTGATCTGCGCCAACGTCGGCGTACGTATGGCTTGCTGGCGATCGCGCGGCCTTTCCTCGTCCCGTGCTTGGGTTTGAGTTGAGGTGCGACCACCGCTGTCTGACCGTACTATCGAAGTCGTCGTACTCATTCTCGTAGACATCGTATTCTCCGTAGAGTGCTCCGTTTTGCCCCTGTCGTCCGCGAGGGCCCGAGAGTCCTCTATCGCTGTAGCAGTTGTACTCGTCTGCGTAGTGTGCGGTGGAGCTTTGGCACGGTGGGCGCTTCGAACCCATCTCCTCGAGCCGGAGTTTGGCGCGGTAAGTCACGTCCTCCTCTACAGAACTCTCCTTTCGGCCCATGTTTCCTCCCACTCCGTGGTCCTGGGATGATATCAGGGGAGCTGTCGGCTGCTGTCGGCTGCCCCGGTCCTGCATCGCAGCCCTGCCGCTACCGCTGCGACCGCTTCATCCTGTTGAGACCCAGGGGGCCCGATGCATGAGCAGAGAGTGAAAGAGGACCAGCATTGAAGGCTGGAGCCGCGACAAGGCGAAGGCGACAGCAAGCAAGAGCCTAGCATATTGCTTCACAGCCACTGCGTTGGTGGCGAAAATCTGTGCCTAAATCTTGCTACCACACTTTTTCGCACGAGAGGCTGGGCACAACTGCGTCCCTATAGCTCATCTATTCTCTTTCCACCAACAGGCATCGGTCCCTGAGTTCCTCGACTTAGCTTTCAACGCAGCGCTTTCCTCTTTCTCGGCGCGCGCGCGGGTGAGGAGCTCGCGCACGCGAGACTTTTGGACGCGGAGTCGTTCGCGCAGATCGGCACTTGACTCCCGCATCCGCGTCCGTCTGCCGCGCTCAACATGACCGTCGTCGTTCGGGCTCTCGCATTCGTCGTGGTCGTGGTAACAAGCAGTGCTAGCGGCGCCAGCCGCAGCCGCAGCTCCTTGCGTGCCGGAATACTTGGCGACTCCTTCACCCCAGCCCGAGCGAAACCCCTGTGCGCCGCGGCTGTAGCCGGCTCTCGCAGCCGCGCTTATGGCCGGACCGGCTGGCAACTATTTCTTTGTAAACAAGTTGGCTCGAAATGGTACGGGTCTACTGTCTAGTGGAGTCAGGAGCTTTTTTTTTTCGAAAAAGGTGCTACGGTCGATCCATTAAGTTTCAGACCTAGAACCGATGACCCCCTAGAACCAAAGAACCGAGGCCCTCCTTCCGCACGCTTCTATCGCTCGCGTAAAAGGTGAGTTGCCAGCTGGTCTCGGTCGCTAGCGCCGTTCGCCTCCGCGCTGCCGACGCCGCCTTCTCGCTTGTGCGGGGGTGCTGTTGCGAAGTAGTCCGGAACCGAGTTTCTACCATTTGACGACAATCCTCGAGTTGCAGCTGCACCTATTGGAGCCGGCACTGCTGTTTGCTCTTGGAGAAAAAGCTGCTTCTGCTGCTGCTGTTGGAGAAGGGCGACATCTTGCTGCTGCTGTTGGAAGAGAAGCTGTTGCTGCGCGAGGTGCTGTCGCCCAGGGTACATGGATGCCTCTGCGCCCGGACTGGTACTGTATGCACTCGCGGCGGAGGAGGAGCAGGTGGAGGCGCCGTAGCCATAGCTCGACGACCCGTAATTCGGATACGCGGACGCATTTCCCCTTTTCCCGTACCGCCAATCGTGGTACTGGCTGGCTTGCTGGTACTTAGTATTTTCCCAGCTGCTATCCCATCCTTTGGCGCGTCCACTTTTTCCCCAGGACCCGCCGTTATCCCATCCCTTCGCGCCCCAAGCATGCATCTCCCATCCTTTCGCCTTGGTGCCGTAGCCATACTTTCCACCGCCCTTCGACGTCGCTTGCAGAGGGTAGTAATCTGCCGCTCCTGTATTGTACGCATCCGGCCGCGCGGCCCCTCCGGACGAGTGTTCTTTTCGTTCCGCTTTCGTTTTGTTCTGCGCTTGTTGAGCTTCTTGCCCCTTGATCTTCTTCTGACTCGCCGGGGGAGCGTTTTGGTCGCTACTTTCATTTTTCTTTTTTTGGCCGGAACAGAGGGCCGCCTCGAGTTCGTGACGCATCTTCGCCAGCAGCTGCGTGCCCCGTTTCGACAAGTTCATGGGCGGCTTCGCTCTCCCTCCTTCGCTCGCCTGCTCGCCGGCAGTTTGTTACAGGTGTAAGACCAGGCTACTTCTGTTCACAGCGAGTCTGGCACAGGGTTCAAAAATTCTGTATGCACGCCCCCGAGTCTCTTGCGGACCCCTGAGCCTCTGGAAGCAACCTGTCAAAGGTTCGCGAGAGCTTGTGCCGCGGGCGCAGAAGGGCGCGCTCTCGTACAGCACGTCGCTGCAGGCGAGAGCGCGCTCTTCTGCGCCCGCGGTGCGTCGGTTCCGACAAGTGGTTTCTCCCCAGAGTAGGCCTCCTCAGACATCTCCACTACTGGGGCACTCACCCACAAAACCAAGGAGTCTCCAGAATAGACGTGTTCTGCCTAGGCTGCGGACGTGGCATCAGCTTTCGATCCAGCTAAGATTTTCTAAGTGTGAGGTGCACACTTTCGACAGTAGCTGGTTAGTTTTCACCCTCCACTTAAGAATTGTCGGAGGGCGAGATACCTTCTTCCCCGCCAGCTCCAGCGGTTTCTTCCGCCGTCTGCGATCTTCTCCAGGGTTGGCTCCGGCTGCGATCTTCTTCCTCCTCCCCGATCGCCTCCCCAACTACGTCCTCGGGGACGGGTAGCAGCTGAGGCGTTTTCCTCTCGCGGCCGACGCTCGCTCCCGCTCCCGCAACCGCTACCTCCCCCGCCATCGTCCAGCCCTCTTGATCCTCCTCGTCTAGACCTTCGATTTCCGGGACGGTAGTCAGTATCTTCGACAGCCGTCTCCTCTTTGAGGTGCTTAGTTTCGCCCCCCCGCTGCGTTCGGATTCGTGGTACTGGTGGGTGCGATCCACCCAGAGTGGGGCACGACAGAAGCCCCCGGTTCCGTCATCCTTCATGCCGGTATCCATTACAAGCCGATATCCATCACCAAAAAACCCAACTCCTGTGTGAGATGGTAGCTTACATATCCATGAGCTTCGCCGATAACCATAGCTGGTTAGGTTGCATCGAGATCTAGGAGTTACCGATGGATGGCCATCGACGGCTGCTTCGCGAATGAGGGGAGGTTCGATCACAGCAAAGATGAAAGCTTCGATGGGGGGGATGGTAAAGTAGATCATGACGGAGGGACGGGGGAATGGGAAACGGGAAAGAACGTATCAGTAGCTTTAGGGCCATTTAGTAAATTCGGAGTTTCTTGGCCCTTGCCTAAGTCCGGCTTTCTGCGGCCCGCGTGCGACTGGTCCGTGGACAGGATGGGCGTTCGACCCAAGTCCGCTTCCGTGGAGGGTATCTCATTCAAGTCTTCCATCACGCCCTGCTTCTTGGCGGCTTCCTTTGCCACCGTGGAGTTCTGCCTGCACAACAGGTTCACGCGGATTCTCGTCGTGGCCAGCGCGTGCGTGCAGTGGAAGTCGCATTACAGGCCAGGCAGAAACTCAGCTTCATTCCTAAGTGCATCGGTGGTGCGAGGGCCGCTACAGCTATACAGCAGAGCTCGATCGGGTCTCGTAGCTACAGGGCGGGTGGAGGAGGGCCGCCGTGTTTTTCAAATCCTAAATCGGCGCCAAAGTAGACAGAGCGCTTGCACTGGTGCCTAGCTGAGATTCTACCATTCGATCGCTTAATCCCACCCGACACTTGTGCGTTCCCTTTTGTCTACGCTCCACCCCATTTTCGGGAGCAGGAAGTACACGTCGCGGTCCTCCGGAACTCGCGCTTCTTTTCTCTTCGCGGAAGCGCGGGAGGAGGCAGATGGAGTCGAGTGGTTGCCCTGATTCTGCATGCCCGTCGTCTGCTCCGCTGGTGGAGCGCCACTCTGCGCCTGCAAGTCGGGCGACTGCACTTCTGTGGGTGTCAGTGCGTCCGGCAGCACGCCGCGAGAGCGGAGGAAGGAATTCGCCCCAAACAGGTTTGGGTTCGCGTTCACCAGACTTTCCACCACGCCCGTCTGCGGTTTTTGGCTCCATAGGTGGAAGTCGAAGACCGAGAACCGCGCACGCATGCCCGAGTCGCGCCGCCCCACTAACGACCAGGCGAGACGAGACAGCCCCACCAGCCGCATCGGGCACTTCTTCTTCGGAGGATTTGATGTGGGGGGGGGCGCAGCATTCGTTTCCGTCAGGGGGGGCGATCTGGGGGTAGCACCAGCAGCGTTGGGGGCCGGGTCCGCAAGAAGTTGTACTTTTATGGCCTCTTCCTTTGGGTCCACAGGAGAACTTTTGGGCCAGCTGTGTCGAGGCCCCGGGTTGGCCAACGGAGGAAGCAGCAAACCCGATCGGCAAGGAAGAACTGCCCGGGGTCGCCGTCGGCCCGCGACCGTGTTTCGCAGCTTCGGGCGGTGACGGTGAGGCGTCGTCGCGACAGTCCCTGAAGTCGTGGTCTTGGTCCACCGGGGAGGCGGCGCGTTGGAGCGCAGAGCTGCCCCCTAGTGCTTCCTCCGACGGCGCATTGCCCATGAGATGGAGGCTCAGCTCCACGATTTCCTGGTGCGTGAGGGCTTTCATCTCCATGCGGAGGCAATTCCCGCCGAACTGCTCGTGCAGTAGTCTCCGCAAAAGCTGCCGCTGCTGCTCCCGCCGTCCGGCTCCGTCCTCGTTGTCGGGGTCTGCTGATGCTCCGTCCCGGGGCGCTGGGTCCCCTTGACGTGCAATGCGGTCTTTTCGGTCTTTTTTTCTCTTCCGGTTTTTCGCGCTGGCCTTGTGCCGCGCCGCCACAGCTTGTACCGCACGGCGCACTGCGCGGATGCGGGCGCCCAGCGCCTCCTCAGTCGCTTCGCCCTCCGCGTCGTTTTGATCCGCTGTTCTCACGCATGCCGCCGCGTCCTGATCCTGCGGGTTGTCGGTCGCAACCGCTCTCGCCTCGGAAGCCCCTGCTGCTCCCGAAACTGGGTCATCCGCAACGCCCGCCAGAAGAGCCGGGCACGGGCTGGGCCAGACTTTAAATTCATCGTGGTCCCCCGTGGGGCTCTCGTTGAAACAAAGCGCGCACAGCCAGTCGCCGGGGGCGGTGTCCAGCGGTTCTTCCTCTGGACGGGTGGTCGTCTCCGCCGGTTTGCCGGGGTGGTCTGCTTCCCTGTTTTCGAACCAGTCCTTCAGCACGTCGCCCACGCTCATCGGCGGACTGCTGTTCGCTGGCTTTAGGAATTTGTCTTCCGCGGCCGATCTCCGCCTCTGCGCCGCGTCGCGGTAGGAGAGGCGGACGTAGTTGTGGTCCTCGCGCTCGTTCGCTCCCAGAAGCAGCGGCACCAGCTCCGGTCCGTCGTTTCGCACTGCGTGATCCGATCCACTGCTCGCGGCCTTGATTCCGCCGGGCTCCCCAGATCCAGGTGCTACAGCAGGGGCCCGACTCACTTCTTCCTCCATCTCCCCTTCCTCCCCCTCCGCCTCCTCCATCTCCTCCACGTCGTGAAAAATTTCCATGCCGCCGGCGCAGCCGACCAGCTGCTCTTTCACTTTACTGCTCGCTGCGATCGCGAACAGGTGGCGGTCGTCCTGGTCCTTTTGCCACGCCGGCAGGTTCAGAAACCTCGTCTCCAGCGGCGCCTCCAGCAGGGCCGTCGGGAAGTGCAAAACCATCTTGCGGCGGAGGATCCTCAGGTGCGCGGACGTGGCGAGGGTGCGCGCCGCAAACATGTACCTCTCCTCGATCAACGAGGGCGGCCACTTTTCTTCAGAGTCAGTGCATTGACGGGTCCGGCCTTCCTCTTCATGCGGCCTGACTACTCGGCCGCGCCCGTCAGACGGCGACAAGACTGCCGCTGTTTGCTTCCCCTGCTCCTGCCCCTCCTCCCCCTTGTCGTCCTTTTCTCCCTGTTTGTCTCGGAGCAGCTTGTCCTTCTCGGCCTCGAGTTCTCCCACGAGCGCTGCGAGGTCGTCGGTGGACTTGATGAAGCGTTAGAGGAGTGACGAGAATCCACTTGCGCTGCTTCGGACATCCTTTCGACAAGGTGTCTGTCTCATTGAGTCCGCCTAAATCAGGCTAAGCCGTGCGTTGCCCGCAGAGCGAAAAAATTCTTGTTTTTTCGTTATTTCCGTGATGCCTAGACGGTATCTGCCGCTGCGGGAGCGAGCTGTATCCGTATGTGAAAGAGAATTCAGGGGGGCGGGAAAGATATGTCATGTGAGAAAGGGCGAATTAAAATTAGTTATACAGGGCATCTTCAGGTTCAGATTCAGAATTAAATGGATTCGACCGCCTTCCCCTAAATGCGGTTGGATGGAATGGCATCGAGCCAGTCGGTGTAGACGACGAGAAAGCAAGTGCTCTTCTGCACCTGGTAGATTATCACCCCGGTCAAAGTGGGCTCGCCGAGCGGGGCCGCGGCGGGGTTCGGGCGAGTGAGAGTACTACTCTCACGGTACAGCGTGCGCGCGAAGCCGGTTAGAGGTTCGAAAAACTTAATGCAGGGCCCAATGCTAGTTTCGTCAAAACCCCTCGCCCTTCTGTCTCCTTCTATACCCCCATCGACGAGCTATGACGATGAACACTTGCGATCCTGCAGAAAGAGAAAGAAAAGCCGACGGCGGCGACGGGTTGGCACTCTCAGAGCACGAAACGCCTACACATATTATCAGTCGGGCCTTGCGACATGTCTAGAGGCAGGCTCGTTCGCGAACCCTCCTAGGCGACCCCTGCAAAGGAGTATTTGGCATATCCCCGTTTCCCCCTGCATGAGAATCATCACCAGGCCACTTTTGAAGCGATCCGCTCGGCCCACAGTGAGTTTTTCGAAGACCTAAGGCGGGGTCCACCGCGCAGCCGTCTTCGTCGAAGTCGCCCTCATATTTTTTGGGGACCGGCCGGTCCTCCGTGATGAGGCCCAGGATCTTTTGCAGCTCCGAATATTTGTCGGGATAGCGCAGGAAGCCGAGTTTCTGCAAATTCAAAAATTGAACCAGCTGCAGCGCCTCTTCGTCGTCGATGTTCGCCGGCACGTCGGAGAACACGAGCACGTTGTCGGAGCCGGCGAGGGTCACCTGAAACACGTCCTCCTCCTGCCGTGGCGAGGTCATTGGACGGCCCTCCTCCGCTGGTTCCGCCGTGGAACGCTCCGCCGAGGCCAGCAACGCTTCCGAGGCCGCGGGGTCGTCCCCGGAAAGATGACTGAAACTCATCAATATGCAGGCTCTGGTAGGCGCGGTGTACCGATTAACGGTGACTGATTGGATTCAGTCGCGATCGGTTGTTGAAAAAAAAATGCCCACGCAGTCGTGGAATGAAAGGTGAGATCCCCTTCGACGGCGAGACCCGTCGCGGGAAACTGTGCGGGCGATTGTCGATGAGCAGGTGCGGTATCCGGTTCGTTGGCTGCTTTTCGGCGGTTACCCCTCGACTCGGAGGCAGAGGCCCGCAGACAGTTGTCTGCCGATCAAGAAGCGACGGCTCGGGGACGCGGAGAAGCACGAGACTCAGTGTTTCTCGGGTAAGTACATGCCCTGAAGAACTAAACGCTCTGGCGCATCTCGTGACCGAGCCTACAAAAAAGAAGCACGTGTAGTAACGCAAACTCGCGAGCCTACAAGAGCTGGATCGCCAAAGGCCAACGCGATTTAAATTCGGTTCCTTTCACATTTGTCGCATCCGCAAGTTCAATTCACGATGCACCATTTCACATTTTTGCATTTCGGACCTCAATTAGAGGCCCTCTCGCAACCAGAGTTTCGATCGGGCCGCACGCTGCAAGACCTGACGCCCACTTGAAGAACGTGCTTCAACAACCTCTTCGCACTGAGAACGCACGCGCCGTCCCCTGAACCAAGTTCGAAGGAGACGGTAAGTCATGGACAAATAGTCGTGGTTTCAAGGTGATCAGATGAGGTTCTGCTGTGGTCTGTTGCGGCTTTGCTTCGAAAGTCACAGCGAAAACGAAAGGGGATCGTGCGCCCCCCACCGCCTGCTGCTGCAGACAAGTATCCGACAAAAAACTCATGGTCCTGGTCATATGCGAAAGAAAATGAACAGCCATCTACCGGCACGCGCGCGTGCCTTCGAGCTCGACTAGCTGAGCGACGACTCTGACTACTGGTAAACCAAAGATTGCGAATGACAAGTGGAGAAAAGAATTACAAATGGAGGTCGGTCGCTGTGGTGGAGCTTGTAGGTTCAGACTTGCGGTTTGCTTTTATCCCCAGACGTTGATCTCGCGTCGCAGAAGTTGATTGTAATGAGATAAAAGTGTGCACTACAGAAGCAGACCTTTTTCCGGTGCAGTATTGCCAACTTTTCGTGCCTTGCAAATACAAAAGTATCGTGCCGCTGAGTGTGTTCGGTGAACATCTTCTTGCAGCCGCCTTTGCGCCCGATCACCTGCATCCTCTTTTTCCCGCAGTCTTCGGCCCGTGCGCCCGACCACCCAGCTGTCGGACGCCAGTTGGCAGCGTCGCACAGTTTCTCGACGAGGATGACACCTGGCGTTGTAGTTTGTCGTGTTTCGCAGGGTCGTGGAATTTGATTTTACATTTTGCGGTCAAAGATTGAGAATCACGGCAAAGATGAAACTTACATTCTACCCTATCGTGCCCCCTTTTTCCTCTGGAAATATCTACAAAAGTGTCGGATCGCGTACGTACCTCCATCCAAGACGGTGTTCCGGATCCGTTCGCTACCAAAGAGGCGATCTCCGAATCGGATCTGTCGCTCCCTCGAGACCTTTATGCGAAACAGACAGTTCACCTGAAAGAGGGCATTGTCAGCGACATGTCTTTGGATGTCCTTGGGGCATCCTGGGCAAACCTCGGCTGGACACAAAACCCAAAACTGCATTGTTTGGAAACCTGATGCCATTCCAGGAAGATCATGGCAACACTCATAAGAGTACATCGATCGAACTGCGGGACGCAGCGGCTGCCTTCATCGCATCGTCGGCGCCTCCTCAAGTCATCACGTGCTCGTCCCCGCTCCCCCGATCGACCCCTCTTCCGAGTGGTCGTCCGGGTCCTCGAATGCGCCAAACCAGACGCCCGGATCCGCATCCCCCGCGCCCAACTGGTCCAGTTCCTGGCCCGAAGAGCTGAAATCCCTTGCTTTCCTCTTCTTCTTCAACTCGGCGTCATACTTGTCGAACTTCTCCCACACCTTCCAAGCCACTTGCGGGTTGGCGCTGTTTGGTCGATCGATTTGTACACAGTTTTCTCTATGATCATGTCAAGAATCCCCACGACACTGGTTGTATTCACTCAAGGGCCTCCTACTTAAGATCCGTTTCTCCGGCATGGGAGAGCTGGATAGCTATGAAATTTTGCTTCTCGGATACCGAGCTGCGTAGCTACAGCAGAAACATTCAAATTCTCGGGAAATCGAAATGAGCTAGATCTATTGCCTATGGGATTCTTCCCCTGATAGAGCATGGCTCGAGACCAGGTTCCGGGGCTCACCGCTCGGAAAATGGACCAAGCCTCGAGGCGGAAGTTTTCAATTGCTCGCTTCGCTTTCAGGAGCAGCATTAGTCGTAGACAAAATCGAAGGGCCCTCGCCGCCACATCCTTGTGCCTAGGCAGAGTGGTCCTAGGCGGCACTAATGTTCCCTTAGTAGCTGTTGACAGTTAAGTGTCTCACACGGACCAATCGAAAGAAAAAGAAATGTAAAACCATCTCATCAATCAGTATAAGCAGCAAAGAAAAGGGAATCAATCTGGAAGTTACAGTATGGACAGTAGTATACATAGGTACATTTGCGGTTTGCAGTTTCTGCAGAGCCAGTTTTCGTACATGTAGCTGGAGTGGAGGCTCTCCAGTGCGTTGGCGTTCGGGTTTTTGCTCAGCCACATACAGCCCGGCAGCTGGCCGACCGCCGGCGGCACGTCCTTCCCCGCGGGCTTGCCGCACCGGTCGCACCAGGGGAGCAGTCGCGTGTACTTCGCCATCGGGTTGCCCGGCGCCGCGTAGTTCATGCGGTACCACGCCTGTTTGTACGACAGAGCCGGCACCTTCTGGATGTCCAGCGCCACCAGGTTCCGCCCCGGGTGGGACAGCGGCGCCACCGGGTTCTGGGCGTAGTGGAAGTACGAGGGCGTCCTTCGGTGCTTCGTGGAAGAAAACTTCTTGGCGTCGAACCGGATGCGGTTCGTGTGGTGGAGGTACTGAACAAACCCATTGCGGTACGTGCGGTCGGCAAACACGGGGTTGTGGAGGTGCTGCAACTGGCGAAGGGCCTTGCGCTGAAGTGGTTGGTGGATGGGGCCGATGGTTTTGCGACCATGCAGTTACAGAACATATCATTGCTATTATAAAAATAACCATTGCTTGTTGGCCGGTGGTGAAAGGAAGTGGCCCCTGTTGGAGCGGTGTTGGGGCGAATGAGATGAAAACTTGCGAAGTATTAATTATGTGAGTACTTCCACTTCCAGGTCCCCGGTGAGGAAGGAGACGCGCTCGCCGATGTGCGTGTGGTAGTGTTTGTGAGCGACGTTCTCGAAGGTGAGGACGATGGGGGACATCTTGTTCGAGGACAGCGGGTCAGGTCCGAAATGGTCGTCGGTGGACCGCGGGGTCATCTTCAGCCGCATCAGCAGTTCCGCGATGTTTTCCAGGCTAGTGTCGCCGCGAATGCTACACGTCACTTGCCGGTTCTTCGCGTCCTGGCACCGGGCTTCCGTGAAGATCAGGTTCGTGCAGTGGAACCTCCCCAGGTCCCCGGTCCCTCGTGTGCCCTTCCTGCGGGGGTGACTCTTCTTTTTCAATTGAGTCAGCAGCCTACACAGTCTAGCAGCAGCGTTTCTTTTGTGCGGCACCGCCCACTGCTCCTTCGGATAGTTGTCCTTGAACCACCTCTCGAATTCTTTGTGCATCTCCGTTCTGGAGGAGGGCTTCTTTTTGTTTGTTTTCTTCAACTTGGCGGTTTTTTTGGCATCCGCGTTGGCACTGCTGGCCGCTGACGAGGACGATACGGCCGACGACGTTGCGGCGGCGGTTCCGCCCGCCTTTTCGGATTTTTTACCCCTCTTCCCGTTGCGCTTCCGCACGGACTTTCCGTAGGACGAGGTCGGAAACGGTGTTGTCCTCCCGACTTTTTTTCTCAATCTCCGGCGCCGTTTAAAGAGCAATCCGACTTTCTTCTGCAGCGAGGTCTCCACCCAGCTCGAACCGGTTTCCTCGTCCCTTTCTGCCAGAGCCCGCACGGCCCGGCGACGCAAATTCAGCTTGGGCAGCTCCCCGTTCGCGCGTTTGTGCCGCAATGCCTTTTGTTTTTCCCTCCACAACTCGAAAACCCTCTTTGACGGCATCGTGCTACCCTGGTCTTGGGTAGTGTCGTCGCCGCCAGTCGATTTTCTTTTGCTGGATTTCGAACCGTCCTTCGAGCTGGACCGCGCGAGCTTCGCCTCGTACAGCTTTGTGAACTCTTTTTCCTCCGCCGAGAAACACTTCTTGTATTCCTCGTCCGTAAGGAATTGCCGCCGCGCCGTTTGGGCGGCCGACGGCCCCTCCTGGCGGCCGACGAATTCTTGGTGTGCCCGATTGGTGCTCCGATTGCCGCCGCCAACGGTCTCGGTCGTATCGGTTCGTGCGCGCTTCGCCACGGGCGCCCGCGCAATCGGGGGACCGCCTGCAGCCGCGGCTCCCCGTGTGCGTGCCGCTCCTAAAGTGATTTTGGGCAGATTGCGCAGATCCGCGAGTCCGTCGTCGGAAGTGAACGGCTTGCCCCCGCTTTTAACGTGTTCGTCGTACTCCCTGCGCGCCTGATTCAGTAGCCGCTTCATGGCTGCTTCTATTGCCGCGTCTTTTTGCCGTTTCGCTGCCGCGGCGGTAAGCGGTGCGGCGGTTGTCGTGGAGCTTGTCGCTGTGGCTGTCGCTGCTGTCTCGCTGGCGCCTTTGGTCGCAGTAGCGGTCGTCGTACTCTTCATACCGATTGCACTAGTGTTTCCCGAAGTTGCTGTTTTTTCTGCATCTGCAGTGCTTGCTGCGTGCTTGCGGCGCGCAACCGTGAGCCTCCTTTTCCGGCGCAAGGGCGCGACCAGCTTCCGGCACCAGAGGGGGGTGGTCTCGTGGGCCAGGCCGTACTTGTCGGCGGGGTCGTCGTTGGTATAGCTGTACACAAACCAGTACTTCCTTCTGTCCATCAGCCGGCGCGTGAAATTCAGTTGCACTTCGTACGCTTTCTCGTCGAAGTTGTCTGGGAGGTTGAAGATCTTTTGCCGCGCCTTCTCGATTTGCTCCGGGGAGTTGGTCTGTTTGTCGATAGTGCAGGCGAGGGGTTTGAATACTATCGAGATCCTATTCTTTGTTTAGCTATTGCTAAGAGCCTCGGACAGGGTTTTCGGAATGGAAACATATTAGTAGCAGCTGGTAAACCGAGTTGGAGGTATACACGCCTAAACACAAAATGAAAATCAAAGAGCGCATGCGGTCGCAGAGAGGTTTAAATTGTGTTTTGACTGCCAAGTTCGAGAGCAATGCTTTGGTTCGGCAGAAGCAACAGGAAAATCTATATTGTAGCTCCCTGAGCTTCTTCAAACCTGCGGGCACATTGTCTACATCGCGCAGACAAGGGAGTTTGCACCAAGTCCGGCCAGCGGGGTCTAGACACGCAATCAAGACCACGAATATCGGTTTTGTCCACAAACACATAATCACGAACCAAAAACTACCGGGGTCAACAGCTAGTAGTAGTACTACCTCCTTCCTTTTCCTCACCAAGTACACCCTCGCCGTTCGCCAGGACTGCCGGGCTTTCAGCGATCCCGGGTAGGTCCCGAAGTACACGTCTTTCACATGTCCGTCCTCTTTGATCTCTTTCTTTTCCACCCCGCTTAGTTTCTCTAGCTCTTCGATCTCTCCGTGCGTCCAGTGCGGCAGCAAGAGGTCTATCCAGGCCAGCTGCGACGGGTGCGGGTCCTGCAGATTCTGGTTTTTCTCGTCCGCGCGGGGACCTTCGTCGTCGAGGAGCTGGAGGAGGGACGCAATCTTCGCGTTCCGCGCGTTCTTCCGCAGGTCGTACGTGTCGTTCGGGCTCGCGCTGAACGAGTCGAAGAATTCGTCCCGGAAGGACAGGTCGACGCCGAGCCGGTCCCGGAGGATGGATTGCAGCGACTGCTGCTCCCACTGCGCCGCGGCGATCCGCTGATCCGCGGCAGCGATGTAGTTGCGCGCGCTATCGTCCGCGACGGGATTTATTTTGCTCGATGGCATGCTGTCCTTGCTCCCGAGCGTAGTAGTAGCTGCAGTACTCTTGGCGGCGCCTGGAGCCGCAGGTGCGGCTGTAGTGGTCAAAGTACTCGCTTTTCCCGCGGCCTGGGACGTTTCCATCCTCGCCGCCCCTGAGGCGACGACGCTTGCCGCCCGGACCCTTTGCGCAGCCGGCGTGGCTCGGCGCGTCGCCCTTTCGCGAAGGGACTCCGCGATCTCGTGGCCCTTACGCAACTTCAGCTTGCTCAGCACCCTCTTGCTGGCCTGCTTTTCGTTCGAACGGAGGTCCGCCTCCATCTCGTCCGGCAACAGCGGCGCGGGCACTGGCGTGCGGTCCTGCAGCGCGAGCAGCGGCGTGAAAGTTTCGTCCGCGCCTCGCTCTGCTGCTGTCTGACAACTCGTCGTGCCGCTGCTGGCCCCCTGGCTAACATTGCTCTTCCCCGTTTTCGTCCGCCCGTCCGTGGCCGCCCGAGCGCCCGTCTTCAAGACCGTTGCCTTCCCTCCCTGGTCGATGTAGTCCCACATGGAACCCCAGTCCACCCCCCACAGCTCCTGCATCAGGGGAAAGTGCCAGTCCACCAAAATGCCCTCCGTCAACCTCCGCGTCGCTGGCTCCAGTCGCCGCGAGGCCGTCTTCGCCACAAACTGGTCTTGGTCCACCGCCCACTCCTTCTCCACGATCTGGTCCCCCGGTTGCAGCTGTGCTTTCAAAATTCCGCCCGGATTTTTTGAATTTTGAAGCAGCTCCTCGTAGTGCTCGTCGAGGACCCGGTCGCGGAGGAGAGCCGCACTGTCCTTGCGGACCTTCCCGCTCTGGTCTTTTACAAACGCCAACTCGTCCTCCAGCTTGTTTTCGACGATCTTGGGCTCAAGCCACTCCGTGTGCACCAGCTCCTGCCGGTGGTCCAGGTTTCGCTGCTCTTTCCTCTCCAGCACGAGGCGGCCATTGCGATCGAGTTCCTTGATCTCCCGGAGCTTGGTGAGCCTGAACTTGAGCGCCTCCTGCCCCTTGTTGGGCCGAGATGTCGGGCCCACGTCGTCGCCGGAGTCGTAAAACTCGGTGCTGTCGCTGTCGTTCTCAAACAGCTTTGTGTCGGAGAAGAGGAAGGGATTCTTCTTCGCCTTCCGAGAGTACTTGGCGACCACTTTTTCGACGTAGGCTGTCACCTCCGTCTCGGGGACCGTCTCCGGGGTGGCGAAAGGGGTGCGGCCTTCGCGCAGGTCGGGGGTGCGGTTTTCGTTCGCGTCAAGGGCGAGCACTCGCCGGACCAGCTCGTCGATTATCCGGAGGAGCTTACTGCCGGAACTGCACTCGCCCGGCGGCCTCCGGCGACGCCGCAAAACCCTGGAGGAAGGTTTGTTTCCAACAGCTGAGGAGGAGGTGGCGGCGGGGGGGCTTTGCCTCGGAGGTTGTTTTCCCCCTTTCCCCGCTGCTATTGATGAGGACTTCCCGACTGCACGCTGTCCGACCTGCGAACGCCGGCTCTTGTCCATCGGCTTGGCCACGAGCCCCGAGAATTTCCCTTTGAGGTGCAGTCGCCACATGACGCCGCTGCCCCCGGTGGTCCTCGCGTCTGGCCTCCTTGTTTTTGCTTTCACGCTCCGCACCGCTGCCAGCTCCGCGCCCTTTCTTTCTAGCGGCGATGCCTTCCCCTCTTGGAGACAGCGCTGGAGGGCCCGTCGTTTCGCCCCGGCAAGCCTTCGCCGGTACGCCTCCCGCGCGGTTTTGAGCTGTCGCTTCTGAAGCAGCTTCATCTCGCGTCTTCCCTCCCTTTCTCCCCCCCGCAGCCGCAGCCTGCTCAGTTGCGCGAAGGTGTGGAACACGAGCTTTTTTGCGATTACGAAATTATGGAACTCGTGAAACCTGGCGTTCTGGAACTCGCGAAACAGCTTGTCGTCGTGCAGCTGGCGGGAGGCGAGCGTCTGCTGGAGGAAGAGCAAATCCGGGTCAAACGTGGAGCCACTTCCCGCAAGGTCCGGGCTACCAGCCGGCACCAGAACCGAGGACCGCCCGAAGGAGTGTTGTTGGAACACCGCAGGCACCCGCTTTCCGTTATGCCTAATCAGCGCACCCGACTCGTCGGTCTTCATGCCTAATCGCTCTGCCATCCACCGGCGCCACAAAAGCGTCTGCTTGTTCGAGCGCTCGTCGTCTGGGGAGGGGGTCGTTGTTTTGGTTTTCCTTTCGCGAAGCTTCTGCACCTCTTTCTGGAACGCGGAAAACAAAGGCGCGGTCAGCACGCGCCCGCTGGTAATCTTGTGTCCGGAGGCAAGTGCCAGCCGCGGCGGCGCGGCAAGGGTGGACGGCGGTTTCGCAGCGTTCGCGCCAGGCTTTTGGTTTGTGATTGCAGCCTGCCTGAGCGCGAGCAGCTTCTTCCGGTCGAACGCGTCGATGGCGGCTTCCTTGTCCAATTTTACCTTCGTCGCCAGCTGTTTCGGCCTCATCATTCCGAAAGAAGGAACCCCTTTCTGGCCTTTCTGCGAGTACGCCACTAGCGCCATTCCGCCGACCGTCGCGGTGGCCGGTCCTCCGCCAATGGCAGTGCCAGTGGCAGAAGACGCTCCTTTTCCGGAGCCGGCGCTCCCGCCCCGCGCTTTGGAGGTGCTTCTCGGTAGCGTGCCGGATTTAGTGCTGGCCTCCTTTGCGGCGTGAGCACTGGAGCCCCCCTTGTCTCGGGTTTTATCCGTCCTCAATATTTTTCCCGCACTACTGCCCCCACCACCACCACTTCCTCCCCCTGAGACCGTCCTTTTCTTCTCCGCTGCTACCAGCGCCCGGTGTTGCTTTTTGCTGAAGCTGCCGTCCTCCACGGCGAGGAGCTCGTCTTGGAGGTCGAGAGCAGACTCTGCGACCTCGTCCAGCACATTCTCGAGCACGTCGTTGTCGTCGCTCTCATACCCCAGGTCAGCGAACGGTTCGAAGCAGCTCTCGTCCAGCAGGTCGGCGAACGGAGCGAAGCAGCCCGAGTCAGCCACCGCCGAAACCGAGAGGTTCGGGTTCGCCCCGAAGTCGAGCCTGGTTGGCCTTCCCGGCGTGGTGGGGAACTGTGGCGTAGTCAGCGGCTTTTTGCGGGGGTTGTGCGCCGGCTGTTTATTGGTCGCTGCTGCGGATTTGCTGCCGTTCAGATTTGGGCCCTTCTGCTGGGCTGCCTGCGCAAACGCCGCACCGGCAGCGGACGGACGCGTGGGACCCGCGGGTTCCGCAGCTTTTCGCGAAAATCTGAGTTTTTCTTCACCGAAAATCGGACTTCTCCCTCCCCCTTTTCTCCCCTCGCCGGCAGTCGCCCGCCCGAGCTTTTCGCGAAAAGCCACGCGCAGCCTCTCCGCATCGGGCACTTCGTCGAATTCGGGCAGACCGTGGAACCAGTCCGGCTTCGTCCCCACCGGCCAGTTTCGCGCCACCTCGATCGTGAGCTTGTTCTCACCGCCCGAGACGTTCGCGGTGCTTTTCACGATCTCCTGGTTGCCGCGACCTCGACGGAGCGTTGCGACCTGCTCCGCAATTTTACTTCGGTCGAGCTTCGTCCCGTTGGTTGTGACGTTATAGTGCCTCACTACGGTTTTCTTCGGCGTAGCTTTTTTCCCAGCGCCGCTTTCGTCTGTCGCTACTATTTCCAAGGTCTCCGGGAAGAGCTCGTCGATTTGCGGTTTGCCCACGGTGGGTTGTTGCGCGAGCCCCTTCTGCTCGTTCGGTTTTGGCGTCCTGGATTCGGGCTTGATTTCGTTGTTGCGCAGGTGCTCCAGGATCGCCTCATCGTCTTTGATCGCTGCGTCGACAACTTCTTGCTGGAGCGGCTTCCCGGCCTCGTACGCTGTCCCGGGGTGCCGCCGCTGCTCTGCCCTCCTCTCGAAGAGCCGCTGCAGCCCGGCGGTGGCCTGGGTCGGCAGGTCGACGTCGCGAGCCTTCAAGAGCGAGGCGTAGGTGTCGCGCATGCGCCGCTTCTGCCGCTGCTCGGCGTACTGTCCGTGCGCCAACAAGTAGAAGTCGTCGGCATCCGCGTCCAGCATCGGGTCGAAGTCGTCGAACACCTCCTGCTCCAGGTCGCTTTCCGGCTCGTTCCAGAACGCCCGCCGGCGCGGGTCGTTATCGGGGGATACGGGCGATCTGGGGCCCCCGCGCTGTGCGGCGAGCCGAGGATCGAGAGGAAGAGCCCCCTTCCCTTTGATGAGTGTGTGTCCCTTGCTGTCCCCCCCCTGATGTCGGATCGTGGTCCCTGGCTTTCCTTTCAGAGCGATGCCACCTTTGCTCGAGGAGGAGGCGCTCGACTTTGCCGCCTTTGCCGCGTGCTTGTCGGAGGAGGAGGAGTCGGACGAATCGGAGTCGCTGTCAGAAGAAGTGGACCCGGAAGAGGAGGAACTGGAGTCGGACTTGCTGGCGGCAGCGCTACTGTTCTTGGAGGAGGAAGCGGCGACGCCCGCCGCTCCCGCCTTGCTTGCGGCTGCTTTCTTCTCGCTCTCCTTCCGCTGCTTTTTTTCGGTAGCTATTAAGGCAGGGCCCGAGATTTTCTTACCGCCAAGGGGGACATCAATAGAGTGAGGCCGCGACTCCTACTGGAGCCGTTAATGGCTCCTGAGAGTGGCACGGCGAAGGCGTCACTCGTTAAACCTACATGGGCCCCCGACCACGACGTGTAGACGGGGCCCCGACAAGCCCCGATAAGTTGAACCCTCCCGAGGGCGCCAGGCCCGGACACAGGTAAGGGGAAGGTCATTATCGGTTAATTTCTAACTCTTTTGCCGTCGCTGTTGAGAGCCGGTCACCCACGATTGAGCCAGAGCGGTCGCATACTGAATTCTCGTACAAGAATCTAATGCGCCGCCCGCTTATTATGTGATGTCGTCCTACTTTGAAGTAAGTAATTCTCGCCTCTTAGCCTTGTTTTCTTTTTTGCCGCCTTCGGCTTTACTCTTAACTTTTGCCTTCTGGTGTTCGTGGTAGCTTAGCTCCTTGCCCTCGAAAATCTTGTACGCCAGCTTCAATTCTTCAGATCCGCGACACCCAGGCAGGTTGTCGAAAAACTTCTCGGCCATCTGCCGGTCATGCTTTAGCATGTAAAAAAAGAAGTCATAGCAAACGGGCGACGGCCGGAAAATTGGCTTTCCGGTGGTGGCTGTTGGTGTGTAGATTATTTCCTTCGGTAATCACGAAAGCAAGCGCCACCGACAACACGTAACAAACCGCAGCAGCACGACAATTTTTTCATCGGTCCGACTTCGGGTTTTGGTACTTATATCTCTTCAAAGTAGCAAAAAGTTCGGTGTAGTAGGTACGATCATTCGGGCCGTGAAATTGCTTTTGCTTTCCAGAGCCGGCTACTAGCGAGTCGTACTTCCAACCCGGGGGAAGCGGCTGAAACTCCCAGTTAAATTTTTTCTGCTTCTCCTTGGGAATCCGGTTCTCCATGGTCTTCTTCTTTTTCTTGCCTCCCTCCTGTTCTTCCCGTGCTTTATCCGCGGCTATCTCTTCGGGGGTTCGTCGCTTCTTTATCACCCGGTTGGGGTCTTTCAGCCTTTCCTCGTACCATTGCTGCTTACCGGTCGCAACGTCTATGCCGTCCCTCGTCTCCTTGAACTTGAGCAGGTCGTTTTTCGTGACGTACGCGTCAAACTCAGCACGCTGGTGCAGGTACATCGCAGCGAGTGCATCTGTGAGAACGAAGTACTTACCTGTGAGACCGGTTTTCATGATAGGGGAATGGGAGGCCGACACACCAGTTCTATTTTGATTCACAAATTCATTGGACAGCTGTCTTCTATGTGCGAACGAAAGGCGGCGGAAACTCGCAAATATGGGCTAGGGCCAAAATCAATCGTGAGTACCTTTGTAGGGGAGTTTCGCTTTTAGATCGTCTTGCTTCGTGTAACAAAACCTGGGATTGCTCTTTTGCATGACCCAGCCAGCCGGTGGCGGCCAGGTCTCCCAAGCCCCCGGGGGAAACTTCCTCTCTTTCTTCTTCTTTTCCGCCATTTTCGAAGCGACGGCGACTTTTCTTTCTGTCAAAGTAGTGCCGTGAAGCAGGAAATCACATGAGCCACAAACTCATTCTGTCGTGCCAGTAGCCATCAGACACTACATTAAGATATGAATCGGGTTTGTCGTAGTCGGACACACGGAAGATGAATGAATAGGCGCTTACTATTTCGAACGCTCGCTGCTGAGTGAGTGGCAAAGAGGATTGGTTGTTCATCGAGATGCGTAGCGCCGCAATCTTAGACCGGTACCCGAATTCGGTGGCCTCTCGAAGCTGGACGAAGGAGCGTCAGATCATGTATCAATCACGGGAAGCGGAGGTGGATCGACACAACTGGGAACGTGACGTAAGTTTAAGCCCCACTTGGACAAAGCGTTCGTTAGGGAGAGAGAGATACCAGGAACGGAGAGACGGAAGCAATTTCGCATTGGTCATGAACGCGAACAGGCAATTGTGAATTTCCAAGTTGAGGAAGCGAGGCAAATGGACCAAGAGAACCTCTGTTGCATGTCAGGAGAGCCCATCAGCATTCGCATTTCAGAGCAAGAGCATGCGTCCTGGATCTGTGCCATGCATCTGTGAACCCAAAACTGCTTCGGGGGCCTTTCGAATCCATATTGAATGTTGACAAAAGAAGGACGAGCGGATGAATTTGGTGAACCGAGGGCATCTCAGATGCACCTGCGCATAGGTGTCGATCAGACACTGGACCGAAGTGCGCTGCGTGCTGCCACGCTGCGGCTTCGCTCGTCGCGGTGCTTGCCCGCCACAAAATTTTGGTGCGGTTGGCAGCTTTCGCAGGTATCCCGCGCCACTTCATTGACACCAGGCGAGGCGGGTGATCGCATTTCTTATACTTGAGTACGTACGAGAGGCAAAATCGGCATCCCGAATTTCGTAGGCAAGATGGCTCTCTGTGTTCTCGCTTTTGCCGTCCTAACCGTGGAAAAAAACACGGGCTCGAAGTCACAGGGACCACCTAAGCCCAGAAAAGCGACAGAGTCAGCTCCACTACAGCTCCTGTCTATAGCATTCGGCTTTTTCTTCACTTCTTTTCCGGCGGGCTCATCTTACTGCCCCTCCACCGAGCAGTCGTCGTTTCTTCTCATCCGACCAGCTCTCCAGCGGTGTCAGTTTTGGCGGCTCCCTCGAAGAGCCCACCCTATTTGCAAGGGCTCCACTTTTCGCCGCCGGTCGCGGCTTCTTTTTCAAGCGCTCGAGAAACCCGAACAGGGAGGACGAGTCAGAGGAATCCGAATCGGAAGAGGAATCGGTGGAAGAGGAATCGGTGGAAGAGGAGGAGGAGGTGGCAGGAGCTGCTCGTCTCTTTTTTGTAGAGGCGGGGCTGGTAGGCGTACTCGTGGCCGGCTGGGTGGCCTTGTCTGCCCCACCTTCGTTCGAAGCGAGAGACGCTCGACCCTCGGTTTTTCTCTCTTTCGTGCCGTCCACGCTTTTCAGCTTGTTTTTGGACTTCTGCCATTCGAAGAAGTTCTTCTCCTTGCCTTGGAAAATCTTGTACGCGAGCTCCAATTCTCCAGACCCGCGACACCCGGGCAACTCGTCGAAAAACTTCTCGGCCATCTGCCGGTCATGGTGTAGCATGTACGCAAAGCAGTCGTAGGAAACGGGCGTCGGCTTGAACTTCGGCTTTCCGGTGGTGGCTGTTGGTGTGTAGATTATTTTCTTCTGTGATCATGAAAGTAAGCGGCACCAACAACACGCAACAAACCGCAGCCGCACGACCATTTCTTCATCGGTCCGACTTCGGGTTTTGGTAGTTTATCTCTTCAGAGTAGCAGAAAGTTCGGTGTAGTAGGTACGATCATTCGGGCCTTGAAATTGCTTTTTCTTTCCAGATCCGGGTACTAGCGACTCGTACTTCCAACCCGGGGGCCACACCACAAACTCCCAGTTGAATTTACTCGACTTCTCCTTGGGAATCCGGTTCTCCATGATCTTGTTCTTTTTCTTGCCTCCCTCCTGTTCTTCCCTTGCTTTATCCGCGGCTACCTCTGCGGGGGTTCGTCGCTTCTCTATCACCCGGTTGGGGTCTTTCTGCTTTTCCTCGTACCACTGCAGCTTACCGTTCGCAGTGTCTATGCCCTCCCTCACCTCCTTGAAATTGAGCAGGTCGTGTTTCTTGACGTACGCGTCAAACTCAGCACGCTGGTGCATGTACATCGCAGCGAATGCATCTTTGAGAATGTAGTACTCACCTGTGAAATCGGTTTTCATGATAAGGGGAATGGGAGGCCGACATACCAGTTCCATTTTGATTCACAAAGTCATTGGACAGCTGTCTTCCATGTGCGAACGAAAGACGGCGGAAAGGGAAACCCGCAAAAATGGGCTATGGGTCACAATCAATCGTACGTACCTTTGTAAGGCAGTTTCGCTTTTAAAGCGTCTTGCTTTGAGTAGTAAAACCGCGGACCCAATTTTCGAAGAGTCCAACCATCCGGTGGCGGCCAGAAATCCCAAGCCCCTGGGGGAAACCTCCTCTCGTTCTCCTTCTTTTCCGCCAATTTCGAATCAGCAGCGGCTTTCGCTTGCTCGGCTTTTCGCTCGGCGGCGGCGGTGATTCGGATGTCACTGGGATCGCGTGCGCCATGTAGCGTCTCTGCTTCTCTGGGGCCGTCGCGTCCCGTTCTTCCCGGCTGGTTTCGGGCGGCGTCCGTACTCAGCTGCTGGCCGTGCCACTGCGCCCGGCCGTTCGCGATGTCGATGCCCTCGACGACTTCCTGGAAGCGCTGCAGGTCGTATCTGACGCAGTATACGCAGAACTCTGTGTGCTGGTGCAAGCACATCGCGGCGAATGCGTCTTGTATGGCGAAGTATTCTCCGCCGCGGGGCAGCTTTGCCTTGAGCGCGTCGTCCCTATCGTAACAAAATCGCGCGGCCTTTTCTGTCTCTGTCCACCCTGGTGGGGGCGGGAAGAGTTTCCAGGCCTGCGCGGGGAGCGTATGAAGCCCTGGCCTTGTGGAAGCCATTTTTGCGCTCGAAGCGGACTTAGAACGGTAAATAGAAACGTTCAATACACTGGACCGTACTCTAGAGCAATGGACTACGTGCACGTACTCTACAATGGATTGTAAGGCTGTGGACGCTTCGTTTTTTGCGCGGCTTAAAAAAATACGTGCTCTGGAGCCTTAGCGGGACGGCAGGCTGCAAGAAAAATCAAAGAAAAAAAAGTCTGGAGCAGGATCGAGGGACGCATAGTAGAGCCTTTGGGGATATTCAGGGAAAAACGTTTTTATCCCGATCGAAAGCGAGCAATCAAGAATGGATCGGCATATTAGCGACAAGAACCGAGAGCATGTGAGTGCGACCAGACGGGCCGCCAACATTGGTGAGTGGGATCATCATCAAGGGGGACTCTGCGCAAAAGAAGTTGAAGTGTTGCGGGACTTCGGAGGTGCACGCAACGACCCCCAAACATCCCTTGCACACGAATCGCCACGATGCAAGAGAAGGCACAGTGCGCGGCCGATGTCGAAGCAGCATTCCATCTTTTTCGTCGGGTGTAACTGTCGGTCGCCAAACGCAAATATACGCGAAGCGAGAGATCTTCTCGTAGCTACTCCCGGAGCGCCGAAGAGTACCCGTTTCATCGGCTCCATGTCGTTTGCGTAGCCTCAACAGCAACACACTAGCAGTATTGCGAATTTGCAAGCACTCCAAGCACGCATTTCATAGTGCGCAGATCTGTTACCAGCTGGAGCTCCATTTTCCGCCGTCTTCCTCCCCGCGGTCCGGTCGGTTCCGGTCGTCCCAATTGCTCGAGCCTTCCTCCCCACCCTTCCTCCAGCGTCGGCTGTTCCAGCTGCTTGCTCCGTCCTTCCAGGACCCCTCTCGGCCGCTGTTGCTCCACGAGTACTTGCTGGCATAGAAGTAGTTGTCGTTTCCCGTCTGGCAACTACTGGAGGCCGCTGGCTGTCCCCAGGTAGAACAATCTTGGCCGTCGGTCTCGTTGTTCGTGTTCTGCCACCCGGAGCCGGCGGCGGAGCGACTGCTGCTGCTGCTGTTGTTGGTGGTGGCGTTGGGGACAGCGGACGTTGCGCCCGCCGCGCTCTCCCAGTCTTTCCACGACGACGAGTGTTCCCCGCGATCCCTGCCGCCTCCAGCCACAGCGTCGTAGGTGTTCTTGCCCGTCTCGGACTTCTTGCCCGTGTCGGTGTCCGCGTCGCAGTTCAGCGAGGTCCAGGAATACGAGTTCCACGGTTTGGGGGAGGCCAGCGCCTCGACGAACTCGAAGTCGGTTGCGGTTCCTAATCCGGACGACGGCGACCGTCCCAATCCGTCGCCGTTCCCCGCGGATGCCCGGCGGTGTTACAAATGGGAAAGCTCTTCGGGTCCGCAGCCATTGGAGTCGCAAGTAGTTGCGCTTGTCATCCGGCTTGGGCTTCCAATCGGTTCGTTTGCACACTTCGCTTTGGTGGAGCCCTAAGAGTTGTACTTATGATGTGAGCTGGGGTGAGAGAAGTCCCTAGACGCCAACCGCCGTCGGACTCGGACCCCCCCGCAGCAGGCCCCATACACCAAGCCAGCCTCTCCGTGATGCATTCAGATAGAAAAGGATTCTCATAGCTTATGTCGTCGTGAGATGCTGCTCCCCTATGCCTAGAGATTTCGTTCCCGCGTCGCCCTCGCCCAAACATCGTAGTCTCGCACACAATGAAATTCTTCGAAGGATATAATTATGTCATCGCGAGTAGCAATAGCAGTGGCGCAATTAGTGTCACCCCCAGACACCAATGCCGACGGATCGATCGCTTTTCGATTTCCCTCGTAGGCGGCGGTCGTGGGCATCAGGTCGTCCGCGTTGTTGCGGCGCCATGTGGAGCTGTTGTGGCTGATCGGCGTGAGCATGCTGGTGCGGGAGACTTCTGGGTTGTGGGCGTCCCCCTCTTCTTCGGCCGCCTCTTCTTGGATCGGAAGATCTCCCGATCTTCGCCCATGCCCTTCGGCCACGGCTCGCTTGGGCGTAGTTGCTGTAGGGGTCGCTGCTGCTACTTCGGGGAGGCCTCTCGCTTTCAGACTGGCTGCGGCTTTAGGGACCGTGTCTGCTTTCGAGCCCTTTCCGGCTTCCTCCGGGCTGGTTCCACCCTTCGCGGCGGTCGGCGCCTTGGGCGCAGCAGTACCTGGAGCGGTGCGTTCACTTGCGTATTCAGATTTTCTAGGAGGTAGAATGCGAGGAGGAAAATCAAAAGCCAGGTGAGCATTGCTGCGGACAACCTCCGACCGGGGCCGCCCACCAAAAATACCCGAAGCTCTGGTGGGCGGCACCGGTCGGAGGTTGTCCGGGCAGGGCGGCGGGCGGGCCGGCGAGTTCAAGCTGCGTACCGAGGCCGACCGTTTCCGCGGTTCGGGAAGTCCAAGTCCCCGGGTGCTGCCGGGCGTGACGATCATGGCGCGCTCCAATCGCTCCAAGTCCTTCCACATGCGCGCCCTGCATTTTTACGGAACAAAGGCTCGTTAACATAGATACATGGATTGTATCGCCCGAGAAAATTTAACCCATTCCTGCACTGGTTCTCGAGAAACTTCGACCAATCTATACTTACAACTCTTCGCTCCAGCAGCTGCGCTGCTGATGATGCCATATGGTCGACTTAATAATTTCAACAAATGCATACGAGGCAAGAAGAAGAACTACCAGCAAGCGTTCACTTCGTCCTTGATCCACTGCTTGATAAGTCGCGCCTCCGCCATGTCCTGTCGGCGCGCTCCCGCGAAAAGGTTCTCCCGGACCTTTCCTAAAACCACGTGGTGCAGGTGGCAGTCCCGCCGGGCCCTGTTCATTCGGATTAGTTACCAATAGGGGGAGGATCGGCACTCGAGAATTGGCTATTGTATACTTGGCGAAGAGAGTAGTTCTTGACCCAGTTCTTCCAATGGTGGCAAGCGGGGCACAGCGATCAATTAAAGCGTAAATAAAAGTTGTACGTAGGAATTCAAAGAATGCAAATACATTAGCACGGCAAAGCGGTGGTTGCGTTTGAGGAGGTCGTAGTCCGCTACGCGCATCTGGACGATTCCCTCAGGTCGGCACGTCGCACTCGCTGTGTCCACTCGTTCACCGCGCCCCACCGGAACAGAAGTGATTCTCGGCCCCGCGCCGCGGGAAGTGCCGGCCGTCGCAGACTCCGCCCCCATATTGTTCGGAAACAGAGCCACAGGACTCGTCTACCTCTACGAGGTCGTTGTGCTTGCCTAAGTGTTTTGGCCAATAATACCGTTAAAAGAATCTCTAGGAGCTTTGCACTTTTGCTTCGACCTGCTGAGATCAACACGAAACGAAAAGAAATTGCTCCGACGCGTGAGTACACTGAGGGAACGCGGATGTGTAGGTGTGACAGGTGAAAAAACGACTTTATGTGCTGAAGCATGAGGCATGAAACTGGATCATCTTGAAAGGGGTTGCTGCAGCGAGAAGAATTATTGATTTCTCATTTCGCCGGTGTCCGTTCTTCTTTGAGCCAGAGAGTCGGCTCGCAAGCTTGTGCCAAAGGACTGCAGGGCTGTCGTAGTTCCGCCAAGAGAAATATATACGTTGTACGCAAACAATCTTCGAGACCCGCCGAGCAGAGTGTTTCTTGCCGGCCAAGCATGATTCGTTTTGATTGTTTCGGCTGCGGGAATAAAACCCGCGCCAAGCAAGCGCAATCTCGCTGATTCTTGGCAGCCTGCGAAACCTGGGCAGCGGCCCCGTGGCCGCTGGAGGTCGTGGCGCCACTGAAGTTTATTAAACCGTTGTACCACGTGGACTATCTTGATCACAGTAGGCGGATGCACAAAAAAAGCCTTTACTGTGCCCCATGTTCAACAAGTAGCACGGAGTCGGAGTGTGCCGCAACTGGTTCTGCCAGCTCGGCGAGGTGAAAGCACTCCATAAGGGAGATCATTAGCAAGCAAACGTAGGCGACGCCAGTAATGAATCCAAATCGCTAGTCTTACAAACACGTGACGCGATTCTTTTGCGGCGAGGGGAAACGAGAAGAAAACGGAGCGAGCGGCTTGTGCCTGAGTGTCTGGGCTTCAGTTGAATCAGACTGCTTTTGTTTTTTTGGAAGAAAGAGCAGCCCTGTGAAAGGACAGAGGTAAGGGCCGCCGCGCTCCTGCTGACTACCACCGAATAGATTACGCACCCAGCCCAATGGCGTGCATGTCTGCCCGGCACTCGAGTGGTACACGAGAAAAAAGCGGGCAGCTCAGTCCAATACATACGCGGCGAGTCGACGGCGGCCCTGAAGAGCACCGCGGGCCCCTCGGGGGCAAGCGGCTGGGAGCCATCCCCACCGCCCTGAGGCCGCGTGCCAATCCTGTGCGGGTGGTGTTGTCGTCGTGTATACTTGCGATGAAGAAGTTCGGGCTTCATCAAATGGCATGCGAGCTAATGCCTACTCTTACTCGACTCGTTAAAGGTCTCGACTCAACTACTAACTCGACGGCGGAAGCTACGATGGCATCAGACAAGAGCAGGAAGGCCAAAGGGTGCTCGGGAGAGTCAACAACCAAAGCAGTACCTCGCTTAAGAAACTCCGCCTCCCTATCTACCGCAAGCCGCGATCCTGGGCGGCGCGTCGTGCCTGGGCGGCGCGTCGTGTCGGGACCCTGGTGCCTTGGCTGCGCGTCGTGTTGCTGAGACGGTGACGGAGAGCCGCAGCTGGTAGGTAACCGATTGCAGTCGCGAGAGCTCCTTCTTCCAGCCGCGATCCCGCGCTTTCGACCGCGTCGCGCTTGTCGCTGTTGCCACAAGGCCAAGGGGTGCTCGGGAGAGCCAACAAAAAAAGCACTACCTCGATCGAAGAACTCCGCCGCGCGAATCTTCGTCGCCCGCCACAACTACGCCTCGCGCTTCTTCCAGCCTCGAAAGCGCGAGATCACATCGGCCAACGCTGCTCGGCGGGCCAGAGATTCTGCGCGGCCTCTGCCATGGGGTGCCGGGATCCGCGTCGGTTTTTGGTGAGCAGCGCCACTCGCGTCAATCGCTCTGCCATCCGTCGCACGTATCCCCAGTACGCTAGTCGGTGGTTAGTACCTCCGTGGGCGTCGACGTCGTCCGGGAGTGAGACTCACGGCGGAGGTCTGCTCCAACGCTCCCAGCACTTTGGCGCGCTGTACTGGAATTTGCCGAAACCCAAGAAGCACGCGCAGCGGGTCTCGTGCTGCTGCTGCTGGTGCGACACCTTGAGGAAGGAGCATTCGCGCGCTCTGGGCGAGTAGCCCCTGCACAGAGAGAAGGACGACGCCGACACTTTAGCGATCTGATTGCTGCACACTCTTCAAGTAGTAGCGCGCGCCGATGTAGAAACGGCAGTCATGTATGAATCGCTCGGAAATAGAAAAGGGCCTGCCACCTGTCGCACCAAACAGAAGGTGGGAGAACGCAAAGAATTTGATTGAAGGAAGAATCCGAAGATACCGAAGCGAACAAAACGCATAGTAAGTACGCTGAATAATTAGATAGAGGTTCGTCTTGGTCCTCTCAGTCGCTCCGTGCACGGGAAAGCTAAGACATCAGTTCCGCTCCTCTCTGGACGGCTCTCCCGCCACACGAAACGCTGTCGCAACTCGCTGCACGGAAAACAACAAGGGAGAGAAACACCTGCTTGGACGCTGATATCAGTCGAAGGAGGGCGAAGAGCTCCTGGCAAATAAATTAAAAATCGTTGCTCTGTTGTCGTCGCGTTCATCATTCGTTGTGCCTGTCGCGGTCGCTTTCTCGTCTTGAGCTTCGCTCATGAAGTCCTGCTTTCGGTGAATAGGACGTCTGGGCACCACCATGAAGACCCACGCAGTGCTGCATAAATCGGTGGGTCTGGTAGTGCCTCCTCCCCCAAGCTTCCTCCTCGGATGCTGCTTCGCCAATCGCTCTCGAGGCCATCATGGGATCTCATCCGAGAGCAGCCGTAGTTCGCATTCGGGTTCGGTTCCGCCAGCCGTCCCAGTTCATTCGCTGGCGGAACCGAACCCGAATCGGCGTTCCCTAGTCGGCCGCTGCTCCATATGCAGCGGCGCTGTCCGCTCGAGAGAGCTGCTGCCGCCATCGCGCGGCGACCCCGCCTCTGCGCGTGGGCCGACGG
>RXOD01004006.1:0-32066 GCA_005223375.1 Amoebophrya sp. AT5.2 | reverse complement strand
TGGCCCGTCCTCCGGAGGATCTCTTCGGTTCTGATGTGATCGAGCTTCGTCACGCCGAGGCAGTGCCGAAGCTTTTTGTTCCGCCACGTGTCCAGCGATGCTCTCTCGCTGCCCACCAGAGACCATGTCTCGCACCCCCAGATGGCGACTGGTAGAACGAATGCCTTGAGGATTTTCACTTTTAGGTTTGTGGGGGTTCTAGGATTGTTGAAGATCCCGGAAAGTTCGCCGCTCTTCATCCTCCTCGGAATAATCCGTAGTAAAGTCCTCGTCACTCTCCCACTCCGCCCAGGGCCAGGTGGGGTCTCGTCCTTCTCCACGAGGGCGGCGAGGTTGTTGCGCACCAACGGGCACCGCACCCTTCTCCACAGCCCACTCCCACAAGCCGAGACGGTCGAACAGGGCCGGACCGAGAACCTGCTCGGGAAAGTTGGTGATCCAGCCCAGCTCAAGCCCTACTTGGACCATATCTACGTCTCCCCGCAGGTTTTCCGGGATATCTTCCCAGCGGTGTATCCAGCCAACCGCAACGTGCTCTTCTCCCCCGAAGACACGGGGGTCGGTCACCCTCGCCGCGTATTTCTTGTTCACCGGGCCGTCGAGTCGAGGGCCCACGAGATGATGACGCCCCTCGGGGTCGACGATCCAGAGGGGTTCGTGCGTCTCCGCCAGCACTAGCGCCTTCACGACGGCCGGGTTGCCCCACAGCTCCTGCGGCACTTGGCGTACCGGGTCCGAGATCAGCCAGTGTTCCCCTTCCGAACGAACGAAGCTCTGCTGGAGTGCCGCGCTGACTACCTCCGGGTTCTTTTTCAAGGCTTCCGTGACATCCCTTTCCCAGGACCGCACGCCGGCAGCTGCGGCGAGGTCCCGCTTAATCAACTCCGGCAGGACCGCCGCGTGCTCCTTCAGCGCCGGGTTGAGTTTGCGAACGTCCTCCTCTTCTGTAAGGCAGCGCTCCTGCAGCGCCAGCGCGACGACATACGGGTCTTCGCGCGCGCGGTGGCCTTCGGGAATTTGCCCCCATTGACGGATCTCAGGCATCCTAAAACCTGTGCGCGAAGTCGTGACGTTCATCGCGTGCTCCTCGCAGGCCCCGTTAATATTGCCCAAACGTGCGCGTGCGGCTGACTCTACAAGCCATCCGCTCGAGTGAAGCCATCCCCTATCCATCATTTCGGCAACAGCCACAGGATGCGCATGAAAAATTGGAGCCACCTGCTCTAACAACTGCGGGTTAACGGCAGCGAGAAGCGAGAGAAGCTCGAGAAATACGACGGGACCCAAGAGGGACCCAATCCCCCAATTGCGGCGAATACTCTTCATCTTTTGAACAAAAAAGTTGCGACCAAAAGTAGCGTCTTCCACGCGTTCGCGGTTCAGTCTCAGTTTACGTTTGGTGAAAATCAATGAAAATGATGTCGGTAGTTTGTGATGCATGTACTTAACTTTGCTAGGATCTTGAGTTTATGAAAGTGTCTAATAGTTTGCAAATTGGAACTACCAAATGAATGTTTTAATAGCCTCGCCTGCTCTCGTTCTTCTGATTTTCCTATGCACTTAAAACAAAAAAAGTAGGCTAACAACTTCCTCGCCTTGTTTTGTGATCGGGATCGCTACGAGAATGATGTATATTTTTAGCTAGGAGAAAATCCTGCTGGGCATCCGAATCAATTGATTGGGCAAGTCGCAAGTTGCGCACCACAGAAGAATGAAAGTAAGCCGAGGTCAAGTCACCACCGGGGACGAGATCCGACAAAAAATTTTTATCAGTTTTGATCGGAGTTGTGCGCATTTCAGGATCTTCATCGGATGGATTGCAGACTGCTCGCTGCGACTTTCATTTTGATCGTCGAGACCGAGAGTGGGCAGTTGTAGTTGGTTCTACCGACCTGGAAGATGTTGGAAGGAGAACGAGAACTGCAGTGCGGTGCGGGGAAGAACAAGGAGAACTACGTGTATTAATTCAAGACACGTACTACGTTCTCCTTCTTCCTCGCATCGAGTGAGGAAGGAACGAGAAAGCAGAGAAAGAACAGCACGCCACAGTGCTGTTCATTCGTAGGGACCGCGGTTCATCCGGGAAAAAAAGAATGGGCCCAAAGGCGATTTTTAAACCGAGCGACGGAAGGAAAACAAAAACATTATTTATCAAAAAACTCGAACAAGAGCTTGCTGCTGATTTATTAGAGGCTTCTAGTCGTACTACTGCTATGTTGTATACTGCAGGGGTCCGTGGTTTTCTGGGTGCTTGCTGCTGGTATTCGGTGCGGCCGCGGTTATCGATAGAGAAGCACGAACTTAAGGCGGCAGACCCAAATTATCAGCTCGTCGCTCCTGCGTAACCGTAAGAACCTATGTATAACAGATAGAAAGGGACAGACACGAACTACCGAGCCGATTCCGTCCATGCCCATGGGGGTATTTTTCTCGCGGACGTCGCTCCAACAGAAACAGATACGAATGAATGCATGAATCATGCACCATAAATTTGTACGTCGGATAGAGCGGTTGTATTCGCATCCGTAGCTGCGTGACCGTGACCCCGCTGCGGTCGGGTGCTACTTCATCTGTCTTTTGTGACCCAAAAATCTGATACCGGGCCATGGGCCATATGGGTTCTTCACTTCTGCCTTGGTCGACAAAATATCGAGCTAGGGAGTTACAGCTCGCTCGAAGATTCGTGCGCCTGCACGAGTCGCAGCACTAACACCGGCGCCCAGAGGAAGGGCTGCTCTTGCGATCATCACATACATTCGTTCTCTCTCCGTGCAGTTCGTTGTAAGATGAAGATCGATGCATGTTGAAAAAACGACCTTTCTTCGGCAGTGGAGCAAGTATTTGTTTCAATGGAACCAAGCAGCAGGCAGGAAACTCTACTCTCTCAAGCTCACAGCGCTGGCGGAAGGCGGACGTTTTTCGTGTCCGCTGTGGAGGTAGCTTTTCTGCTGCTCATCTGCATTATGGCGCCAGACAGCATACTCCACACCGCGAACAGGGCCGCGTACGTGACAAAATAACCCAATCCGGTTGAGTAGTACAGATCCTGTTCCTTCGTCGCGTCCGTTACCCAACGCACGAAGAGAGGATCGGTGGCTTGAGTGAGACCCCACCTGTGATGAATATGACAATGGACAATGTGCTGCTGGTGTTGTACCACTACAAACCACTCCATCCTCTAAACAATAATTTTTTCAACGACGTTCAACTGGCGCCGTGCATACACTTTTTGTTCTTGTTGTTCATCTTCGCAGCTCGATAACAGCACATGCGCTTGCACTGTTTACGCTGTCGTCGAGCCAGAACAACACCCCTGCTACAGAAGTCATTTTCTGCATACATAACATTTACGTAAATACTCTGCGCAGGCTTGCGCGGCGGCTTTGCGGAAGACTTCGTGCTGGCTCGGGAATAGCGAGTCCGATCCCCGGTTGAAGACGACCACCGCTGACCGTGCCCGTGGATTCCACACGTCGTCACAGGCGAACCCGCCCCGGGGCTGACAGCAATTCAGGCCGGTGGCCCAGTACTGGATCTCATGTGTCGCGTAGTCCATTATGGGCGCCACGCAGTACATGTCCTTCGCGCGGTACCCAAGCGTCTTGTCGACGGCGACCTGAGATGGCCAGAGAGATTGCGGTAGCGCGGTCGTTCGGAATGTGGTCTCACTCTCAGTTCGTCGACCCGCCCCGTCAGATTTATCGAGTGAGTTTTCAACTTCTGAGGGGAGAGGTAAGGGTACGACCATCACAGGAGCTGTGAAGAAGTGTAGGACTTACCCTGGTATCCACGGTGAAGAGGATCTTGCCCGCGTCGCTGTGGGCGGTGGCTGGTTCGGAGGGCAGCACGTTGATGTACTCACTGTTCTCCTTGTAGCTCCAGTAGTTCGAAAAGTAGTAGTGGTACGTGTACAGCGAACTGATTATCCCCAGCAGAACAGCGGTCAGAGAAAGCAGCCCGAGCTTCATGTACCTGACATATATGAAAGTCGCTGCACCTGCGTGCTGTGTTCTTGAAGTGGTTGATGAAGACCTCGATGACAGTCTCTAGCTCTACGCGTACGCGAGAGTAACTAAAAGTTGGCACCATCTCCCCCCTCCTCTGCTTCTGTAGTCCACCATGACGAACAGCCCCCCGGAGAAGAAGAACAGGAACATGAAGAGCGTGGTGATCGCCGGATGCCAGTGGTAGACAAACGTGTACAACAGTCCCGTAACGAAGAAGAACGTCCACGGCACGCCGATCATTAAAGAAAGGCCGAGCAGCCGCGACTTCGGCCCAGAGCGGTCCTTGTTGCGGTCCTTGCCATTCCCCGTGGACTGGTAATCGTTGGCGCCCGTCGTGTTGGGCAAAAGGGTCTGGGACGGGTTGCTCATCCTCGTCGCGAAAGTCTACGCGGAAGCGCCGACGAGATTCTGGGATGAGCGCCGCGGCTGATGCTCGTCGGCTTCGTCCCGTTCAGGTCGTAGTTTGCCCTCCGAAGACTTCTTTCCCGCGCGGGCAGGTGGCTCACGTAGCCCACCGCTCTCGGACTGCGTCCGCGGCCATCGTGGAAAATTACGACCTGTCTAAAGCCTCGCGCTCGGATATCTCGCACCGATTGGCTCCTGTTCCACTTCCACACTTCACAGGTACATAGCGGTGACACCGTCCGCTACGTCCGCGTCCCGCTGCCGCTATCATTGAAAAAACTGGATCTGGAAGTAGAAAAATAAGAAAAATAAGAAAATTAAACTTGTAGGTACGTAAATCAACAATGTGCGCTTTCTCATCAGACTTGCCTGTACGTGTACACTGCTCGTGATCATCATCTGCCTGCGCTCTTATTTGCCAACTCAATAGCTCAAACAATGGTTTGCATATTTCGAATCCGTTTTACGCGGTCTCTCACTTCTCTCCCGGTGTGTCCCAAGCTTCGTAGGTTCCCAAACGCAATGAATGCAGTCGGTCCAGCACCTCCTCCAAGTCCAGGTTCGAGCTCGTCGCAAGGGCAATGTCATATATCTTAGCAGTTTTGTTTAACACAGAAAAAGAGCGCTTCTGGAAACCTGGTGCAGCGGCAGGAGCTCGAAAGTAGCTTCGAGTACCGAAACCATTCCGGAGCACGCAACTAGTGTCTCTACTTCTGAATCCTCTACTTACTTCTCTCAGAGCCTCCCCTGGCCTCCTTCCTTTGCTGCATATTGTCTTCTACTAAGTTGTAATCGCAGGGATTCTGACGATTGACAGCAGCGCGAACACAGTTCATTTATGAATTCAGATCGCCCGAGGGCCGTTCGCCCTCGAAGGAAAAAAAGAACTATGTCATTGTTGCTCACTTGAGCCACAAGGCCCAGAAAAGGAAATCAATCTCATGTTCGGTTCGTTTGCCCAGAGCTGATGGTAGAACACCCTTCCATGTGTGGTCGACCGTATGCCTGCTCTCATGCGAGCGTAGCGAGCATGCTCTCGTTAAAACTCTACCGATAGAAATGAATCGAGACGAACGAGTCGAACGAAGCCTGAGTCACTCCCGAGGTACCGAATTAGCCTAAGCCAATTACAGTTCCCCGGGGGCTAGAAACAGGTTCGTTCAGACCGTTCACTACTTCTACTTTCAATACTTCAATGTGATGCTGAGTGCAGCTGGTTGGAACGCAGTTGAAGTCTATGGCTAAACTTATAGCGAGACCTATGGAAACAGTGAAAGCATGACTGATCAGCATAACCTACCTGAGAATATGGACGTGACTTGGAAAACCTAACTTGAAAACGACATTTGTTTTGGTGGGAGGTACAAGAAGACTGCTGTCGCCATCACGACCCAAATCTAAAAACTTAACCGCCTTCGAGTTGCCTGCCTCAGCTTCATAATCACCGATCATGCCGACTGCAAACTGCTGCATCTGTACGGTGGCATCGCCACCAGATTACAACCATCAGAGACCATCGGTCCCAAATAAAACCACGGTCACCGACCGTCATTACTGCACTTCGTATCTGCCGCTACATCGTAACCCTTTTGTCGTGCTATAATGGTGCCGGGTCATCGACCCAAATAAATAATTTTTGATGTTCTCGTGTCGGCAGTGTTGTTCGAACCAGCAGATAAGTTGTATGACGAAAATAACTTTGGAACTACAAATTGAAAAGTAGATGAAAACTGTTATCACTAAAGATCGAAAGAATTTTTGGTCGACGCTACCACCACATCTTTAGGCAAAACTAACTACGGAGTAGGGCTCATATACAAACTCAACAATTAAAAACAACATTCCGTGTTTGTCCTCTTTCGCTTCACGCTCGGTATCGCAATTCCACTTACTGCTTCCCCTGCTTGCTGCCCTTGGAATGGAGTGTTGGGGAACACTTCACCTTGGCAGCAGCACCTCCTCGTCTTCCACCGGCTGGTCCTCCGCCTCCGTGATATTTTCCCTTATCACGCCCAGACCACCCGATGACCGTTTGTCTGTCGGGCTGTACCACTTGAGGAAACCACCCATCATCCTCTTGAACAACTGCATTTTGGCGTTCACAGTTGGCGTGTGCTTGGTTAGCACGTCGGTCATCATCAACTGATCCGACGTATGCACCAGCTTCCGCGGGAACTGGCGCATCAGGCACCGGGACTTCAAGAGGCTCTGGTAGAGCCACACGCTGGCCTCCGCCAGTGGCGTCCGGCTGAGCAGGCGCTGGATCAAGCCGCCATTGTCGATCAAATCGAACTGCCTCAGCCCCTCCACATCGTACAAGCTCCCCGGGCCCGTTCCCAGAACGTTTTCCGGATCGAACTCCTGCGGCGGGTTCAGGATGCCGGCCCACTTCGTCTTCACGATCTCCGACCGGTGCACCCCGCTCTGGTGCGACTCGGTTTCGCCGCCCAGGCTCGAACCCACTGGGTTCTTTCCCGTCTCCAGGTGCCAGCTCAGAGTGACAACGCGAACGTCCGCCTTGGTTTTCGCCGCGTCGAGGATCTCCTGGTACGAGGCAAGGAGCAAGATGTGCGCATTGAGCGGCAACATGTTCTCTTCGGTGAGCTGCTCAAACTGCGGGGACTGGTTGTCGATCACCACGGCGCGCCCCTTGTTCTTCACCTTTCCGTCTTCACTTTTGACGACAAAGGGGCGGTTCTGCAGACTGGAATCGGTCATAAGCAGAAAGCACAGGTCGCCTTCAAAACCGTAGAAGAAGACTAAACTTAGACCTGGTTCGGCCTTCAAACCAACGACCACTCCGTTGTACCGCTTTGCAAAACCAGCCGTCCGGCACTCGTCGCTCCCCCACGAGCACGTCTTGTGCTGGTAGAGCTGACCCAACCGAAGCTGCTCTACTACCCATCCAGCACCGCCGCGGGTACTCCTCAACTCGCTGATTTCGTCCGCGGTGAGGAAACGATCCGGGTCTGCAAGTTGCCGCCCTGCTTGCTCATCGACGGTCCTGAATTCCTTGAGCTCCTTGACCTTGTCGATGCAGGAGACGTGGATCTCCTTCCGCTCGGGGAAGTGACGGAACTGCTTACCGCAAAATGTTTCCCACTTGTCGTTCACCACAATGTAGCTGTCCATCTTGAAGACAGCCTTGATCCGCGTCATCAGTTCCACCACGAACAGCTTGCACACGAGCATCAGGAAATCGTCGACGTGTTCACCCGCTAACGCCTTCAGACCCTCCTTGTCGAAGAGGCGATAAATGGTCCTGCTGGTACCCGACAGCGGGAGCTTCTGCTTCGCGAAGCGTCGGACCACTGTTAGGTAAAACCGCATTGCCGCCTCGAGCACCCCGTATTGGGGGACGACCATTTCATAGACCGTCTCCCATGTCAAAGTTTTTCCGATCTTCTTCGACACTTTGGCAAACGCGCGCTCGAGGGCCCTACGCGCGCGCCTGTTCGGCGGCGGAGGAATACGACAGACGGGTCGTTCCTCCTCAGGGTACTCATCACTTTGATTGAAGGCCCTGGGCAGGTCCAAGATTATCACCTCGATCGGCTTCGGAAGGAAGTTAGCACTCGCCAGTAACAGCCGCAGTTCCAACCCACTTAGTGTTGGGCTGGCGTTCTCGCTCGACTCCATGAAGCGGCCCTCGACAGCGCGCTGGATGTGGCCACCCGGCGCCCGCCTGCTCTTGAGGATGACGAAAACCAGGCTGTACTTTTTCCCGTCCTTCAGGAATCGGCTGGTAAGCTTCTTCTTGCCATTTTTCGTCAGCCGCGCCTCGATTACCGTCAAATCGTGCCCAACGCACACGTTGACGCACGTGTTGCCGCGCTCCGTTTTTGCCGTGACGAGACCCTCCAGCTCAAACGCTTCAGCTTCCATCACCCAATCATCGACGTCCATGCCTTCCATCAGATGATCTTCGTCGAGGTCGGCCAGCTTGTTGCCGGCACGAATCGTCTTCCGCATCCCAGCCGTAAAACCAGGGCGGCACCACCGAATCATGCGGTCCACGGACGATTCCTCGTCGACGGCCTGCAAAGCGTTGAACTCGAAGCGGACTGCGCCCATCACGTCCGGTCCGATAGTTTTTGTCGGCAGCGCCATCATCGCCTTCTCCTCGTCGCCGCCAGGCGCGACAACAAAAAGCCCAAAGCACGTTCTGCCCTCGTGCGGGCTCTTGTTGAGGTTGAGCCGCGCAACATGCTTTCCCCAGCTCATGGAAACATCGTCCAGGTACCAGCGGCGCACACTGTCCGTTTGCTCCACGAAGTTCCACCACACCGGATCAGTCACGAGGACAGCACTGCTCCCTTTAAACTGGCGCAGCAGCAGCCGAGCGAACTCTGACGGCTTGTCCAACACCCCGATGTAGTTCTCCTTCACGGACGCGGTCCAAAGCGTGTAGTCCTCGTACTTCGGCTTCCGCGTAGGCCTGTTCGCCCTTTCCGCCACGTCGTTTGCTGTCAGCGCCGCGGACCGAATCTCGATGTCGCGGATTTCTCGCTCTTCCGACGTGAGAAACTCGGTGTCCCCCGCGGAGAGTTCTTCTTTGTCGAAGTCAAGGTGACTGAGGTTACAGGCCGCAATCGTCGCCGCGTCGTAGAACTCCTCCACTGCCAGATCAACGACGGAAATATCGTCCTCGTCCTCTGATTCAGGCACTGAAGTGGACGCTACTTCTTCGTCGGGGAGCGGCACCGCACTGTTGGCCGTGGCGTCGTCGCTATCCTCCTCGGGGGCTGGTACTGGCACCGCCGGGTCAAACTCCTGCACCTCCGGATCCGTCTTAAACTCGACCTGACGCCGATCCGGCCCGAGGTCCACCACTTCGTCCTCTTCGAACGGTTGCTGCTTTGGAAGCAGAAACTTGCTCGGCGGCTTGTCCTTGAACTCGTCTTTGAGCAAACGGGGATAGATCCACCCGTCCAGCTCATAGATTTTGCTGTCGCTCTCGTCGCCGCAGATGACGTTCTTCAACGTCGCGCAACGGCAAAACTCGCCCTGCACGGCTGACGGAGCAAGAGCGCGGTCTTCGCCACAATCGACACAAATTCGATACACGAATTTCCCCACAATTCGCTCCACCTTACCTTTGTCGCGGGCCTGCTGCAGCACGGATTCCAGGTGCGGCAGGTCGAAGCTGAACACTTCCAGCGACTCTGGCATGGCGATGCTGTACTCCGTGTCGACGAAAGGAACCACGTTTCCCTTTCCCAAGTCCAGCACGCCGCTCTGCTTCCCAAACGGCTTCACGATCGGAGCGCCCGATGGCTGCGTTCCCGCGTAGGTCCCCGTGTGCCACTCCTTGGCTTTGTTGACGTACTTGACGGGCTGATGGATGCGGAACTTGTGATGGCGACCCTGAAGTATTTCGTTCTTCAATTTTTCTATCGCCGACCACAGCTCCGGGGACTGGACCAGTTGGCTGATGTGTTCCCGTCCGCGCTCCATCTGCTCTGCCGAGATCGCAATTCTGTTCTCGAAGGATTTTTCCGACCACTCCACCAAGTAGTCACCCTCCGGCGATATCGGATACGACTGGAACCGTTGATAGGTTCCGTTCTTTATTCTCATACGCTCACTAATCACAGCGTGAGCGAGAGAACAGAGCATCGTCAACGGCACGACCTTCAGCTGAGGATCCGACTGGAAGCGATGCATTAACATCTTCCACGTAAGATGCCTTCGCTCCATTTTTGCTTGCGCGCGCGGCGTGTTCTTCGTCGTGACACGCACTCTTCTCCGCGCAGCCAGAGCAAACCGGATCACTTCCAACACGACTGCAGCAGGGTCAGGATCAGTCAGCAGCATGGTCGTGAGCACGCCGAATTGTAGCAACATGCCCATAAACCGCATGATGTCCTCGCGGTTCGGGTGCCCCCTTCCGTCGGCGTCCCCCTTTACCTTCTCCTTCTTGCCCAAGTACTCGCCGAAGGAGTCTTCCTCGAAGAGTCGAATCGCCGCCAGGAAAGCTTCCGACTGATCGAAAGTTGGGGGTCCCAGGAACGTGGTGTCCATCTGCGTGATGGCTCGCGGATCTACTGCTGCCCACGTGCCTGTCGTCTTCGGACCCGGCCGCGAATGCAGACGCAGCGCGGTCAGCCCTGACATGACCGCCGCCTCCACTGCCTTGCGGATCTCCGGCTCAGTCATGTTCTTGAACGACTTTCTCGCTGCGGTGGCTAAATCGTTTTTGTCGATCATCCATCCCATCGCCACCGAGAGCCTAAACATGTGCCCATACACCCTCAGCTCCCTATCCGACATTCCTTCTCGAGGGTCGGAGGCAACTTGAACGCTGTGGCGATCGCACTCCAGCTGCAGTTCAGTCACGTTGGTGACTCCCCAGGGGCGCAAGGCTCCGGTTATATCCGCACGCTCCCCCTGCTGGTACAGCATTCTCGTCAACTGCTGATGCTGCACTCGTTTCGCCCCGACCAATCCCAGCTGCTCTTGAAAAAGTTCTCCAACCGTAACTGCGCTTTTCACGCCGTCCCCCGCAAAGGCCACACGTTTAGCCTTGTCTGCGATGGCCGTTTCGGCCCGACTGAGGGCGTGCTTCACGGTTGGTAGGTTGCGGATCGCGTTCATGGCTGCTGGATGGAAACCGGCCACGCGCCTTCCAATCTCTTCCTCCACCTTGGCGATGGCGTCATCTGCTGTTCCGTCGAGCTCGATGAGCACTGTCGAAGAGTTGTTGAAACGTGGCGGCAGCGCATACCCACGATGAATCGTGATCACGCGAAGCTTGAACTGATCGGCTGGCGGCCGCAGCTGGAACATCAACCTTGTCACCGCCGCCTGCGAAACGATCTTGCGCGTCACGATGGGAATTTTTGTCGCGGGCGTAGTCTCTACTTTTGCCGATCCTTCAACTTGCTGCTCGAAAAAGTAGTCGACGATGATGGAGCAGGAGTGCCCGTTGTTAAGCTGGTTGTGCTCGTAAAACCGTTTCAGCACCAGCTTCTGCTCCTCTTTCACTGATCGTCCTGTTTTCAGCTGGCCGCCTTCGTTGAAGTTGCGGTCCACTGCTATTACTTGTTGCACGTCGTCCAAGTTTCTGACTACTCGGCGGCATGCTTTTACATCTCTTTCATCTGCTGGCTGCAGGGTCGACGTCCCAATGTATATTTTTCTGTGCACGAAGTTCAGCTCTTCTTTCTCTGTTGGCGCTTCTAGCGAGGTGCGCCAGAATTCTTTGTCTGCCTTTTCGTCTTCCGCGTCGTCCGATTTCCGCATCAGAGCTCTTGCTAGCGGAATTGATTCCTCGGACACGCCCGGCAGGAAAAACTTCTCTTCATCGTCCATGGTGATTGCCCCCTGTACTTTGCTTGCCATTTGCTTCAGCAATGCCAGACCTTCTGGATCCGTCACCCCATCGAAGAGTGGGATCGGAAAACGATCCTCCACACGCTTTCCAATCCAGCTCCCCCACTTCACCGCAAGGTCGCCTGGTCCTGCAGGTGTCGTGTGGATCTGGTGTCGGCACTGCATCTGCACGCCCACCAACCTAGGCGCCTCCTGACCAGTTGGCCAGTGACGATCGTCCACCACGATCATCTTGCACAGCCCCGCCTGCTTCACCGTGCGCGAGAAAAAGGGAACTACCGTTACTTCGCATATCCTGCACTGTCCCCCCGCGGTAGTTGCTTTTAGATCGACACGGCGTCTTGCTATCGGAATCTGTTGCTGCTGAAGGAAGCCGGCGTACGCGTTCACCCACACCAGGCCGCAGAAAGCCCACGCTGTGAACCCCGAGTCGTGGTCAAACAGCACTTGAAAGCGCAGTTCGACGGCATCCGCCCCAGAGTTGGCAGCCGGAGCTTTTACTTCAACCTGAAGGACTCGCACGCTGCGGACAGCCTCCAGTATTTCTTCTTCTTCAGCGGCAGATAATTCGCACTGCTCCAGATCCTCAATGTAGTCGTCGATTTCGCCGGCGGAGGCTGAGTTTATAGACGTCCCTACTGGTCTAAGCGAAAAGGGAAAGCAGAAGCGAGTTCACGCGTTCTGTTTCCATCGCTGTCATGGCAGTTTCACCATCCGAATCTGCAGGCATTTCGCTGAAAAGCTTCTCGAGGTCGTCACTGCTGAAAAGCTCAACCTCGTCGACGGTCTCCCCGTTGTCGAGCAGGGAGCGCACGGTGACGCTCGGCCTCTTGCCGTTAAACTTGCGGTCGCGGGTCTGTCGCACGAACTTTGCAAACAAGATTTTTCGAGCGTTCGCCTTGTTTTCCGGGCAAGACGTGCTGATATGATCTTGCGCACCACAAATTCGGCATTGCCGAGGTTTCGGACAGTTTCTCGTGAAGTGCTCCATGCTGTTGCAGTTGGCGCAGGGATATTTCTGCACAGACGAGACGCTGGTCTGCGAGTTTCGGCGCTGGCCACCCTTCCCATGTTTCGGGTAGGCGGGGCGGACAGGAGCAGCCACCAGAGCGTTGTCGGGCATTACTTCTTCCCCAACCGGTTCGCACACGTCGATCCTCATGCCGTCACCGCCCAAACCCGCATCGGGTCCTTGTCCCGTCACCGGCATGACGTCGCCCACCTGTCGCGCAAAGGCCGCCTGCGAATCTCGGATTTCTGCTACTGCTAACGCCGTCGTGGCGTTTCGGTCATTCTTTGCGAACTCTTTGACGTGCCAGAAGGTGCAGACCGGGATCGACCACAGTAGCTGGATTTGGCGCTGAATGCCGGCCGGAACGAGAATGCGCAGCCCAATTTCGTAGAGCACGTACAGCTGCTGCACGTACCCAGTCGGATGCAGATTGAAGCCGATGTCGAAGGCGCAGGTCTCTATGCGCACCAACTCGCCCAGCAGGTTCGCTCCTTTCTTGAGCCACCCGCCGCCGCTCACCGACCACGCTACGATTTTGTCGTGAGCCTCGGTGCTGAGTTCCGGAAACATCTGCATTAAAGTTACAAAGTAGGCGCGCAGGGTAGAGCTCTGGTCTCGCCCTTCTCTGATCAGACCGAAGCGCAGGATTCGCCCCTTTTCGTCTCCCGCATGGCAGTGCTCGAGCACGCCCATCTGCACGATCGCGTTCTCCGAGTCAAAACTCAGAACCGGCCCGCCCGACATGCAGGCCTTGATTGCCCCGGACACCTTGGTGTGGTGTTTGATGAGTGACTCTTTCGTGTTGAAAGGTTTTAACAACGCCACTACATCCTTGGTCGAAATCCGCGCGCGCTTGCGGTCGTCGGTAATTGGACCTTCGCCGGCAATGATCATTTCGGATTCCAGCTTGAAGGAAAACGACGGCAGGGTGCCCATGAGACCGGAAGATGTCAGCGCTAACTCCGGTTCGTCGAAGCCTACCTGCACGTGCACCAGATCGTCCGCGCGAATTACTCCCGGAGTCGGCCGCATTTTCCACTCTCCAGTGGGCGTCTGCACCCATGCGCCGTCTGGGGAAGTGGGCATGTTGTCAAAAGGTTGCGGAGGAACAGGCGTCGCTGGTCCCTTCTTTCCGCCCTTGAAAGCCCCCTTCTTCTGCTGTTTGTCCATGGTCACCAGCATTTGTTGCTGCTGCGAAAACTGTTCTGCAAACGTCGCTCCGGATCCGGGAAAGCTTGCACCTTCAGCCGTCCCATACGACTGCGGCTCGGCTGCACCGGGGAAACCGGTTCCGATTCCGGTGCTGCTGGATCCGGGATGACCAGGAACTGCCGCTCCATACGCGCTTGGATGACCAGGAATCGCCGTCCCGTACGGCACCGGAGGTACTTGTCGCACTTGTCCCTTTCCTTGGAAGTACGGATCGATTTGCGGCCACTGCTGAGCTGCCAGATGTTCCCACGCCGCTCCAGGCTCGACACCCTTTTGTCCGTTCTGGAAGCGAGGATCCCAAGCCCCTTTGCTCGGGTGCTTCGGGGGCGGCGGCTGCATGAACTGCTGGCCCGCCGCGGTGAACATCGCTTGTTGCTGCCCGAGGCCGCCATCACCGATTAAGCCTGGTTGTTGCGCTGGAATCGGCTGCGCTGGTACTCCAGGTGGTTTCACGCTTGGTGCCGGATCTTGTTGCATGGTCGTTGCCGACTCCGCTGCTGATGGTTCACCCGACATTTCTACTGCTGCCGGGGAAGCCGCATTACTTACCGACGCAGATCGCGATCGGCTGCGGGACTTCATCATCTCCTGCATCATTCCCAGGACCTGGTTAATTTTCTCGTCCTGGGCCGACGCGCGATCGTTCTGCTGCTGCAGCGAACTCTGCATCTGCTGGATCTGTTCGTCGCGCACGTTCATCTGGTCACGCATTCTTCGCGCTTCGACTTCCCGCTTAACCGCCGCACCTGCCAAAGAACGCAGCGCTCCGCCCACGGCATGCTCGTTAGACAGAACGCGGTCGCGCATTTCGATAGCGTCCCCCTGTTGTTGACCTGTTGCTTTCGCGATTTCGTCCAGGATCTGCTGATCACCGACGATGCGGTTTCGGAAGTCCACCATTGCACGCTGCACCGCCGCATTGTCGCTCTGGATGTTGCCCTCCAAATTCACAGCTGCTTCTAGCATCGTGCGTTGCGACATCACAATGCCGCGGATGGCCTCCTCAATCTGGGCGATTGAAGCAGAGGCAGGTCCTGGCGCCGACGGAGGCCGCAAGCTCGCGCTTAGCGAATCGGACACACCGCGATCGGCAATGTCTCCCGCCTCGTCTCTTAGTCTTTTTGACTCACCCTCGGGATGCACCTTTCCCGGAGGTGGCAGTTGACGCTCTCGGTTCTGCCGCTCTTGCTCGTGGAGCTCCGCAGTCAGGGTTGGAAATCGGTCCCCAGTTGCGGGAGTCGGTGCTTCGCGAACCTCGTTCGTATATTCTCGTCTTCCGTACAGCGACGGAGTGCCGTGCATCGAACCGCTTCCACCACGGAAGTGCCAGTCCGGCTCGTCGCCACGCGGGTATTGTCCTCCAGCGCCAGCATTGTTGTTGCCAGCTCCCGCATTCGGCACGCCATCCGGGAAGAACTTGTTGTAATGGGAGCTGTCGCTACTGTTGCCCCCTTCGCCGCTCGACATTTTGCTGTAGTCGAGTCGCTTTTACTGGAATTTTACCTCAAATTTCTTTTCTTCTGGTTTCTGCCCCGTTGACTTGTCCGCTGCTGCTTGTTCTTTTTTCGTAGAATGACCGTCGGGCCAACCTTTGTGCCTTTCGGTGTTGATACTCGATGTTCCCGATTTGTTTTTACTCTTACTGCTGCTGCTCGAAATCCTTGATTGCCAAATGGTTTTTCTTTGGCTTGGTGAGCTGATCCACAGAAGTAGACGGAGACGGAACAAGCAGACGGTAGAAGGTCAAGCTGGAGTAAGCTGGTCCGTACAGCGGGTGAAGAACGCACCGGTCGTCACAGTGGTTCCAAGCTCGATCTACAGTCTGGCCGTTGAACGCACGAGGAGTGTCGAAGACTCGGCTGTTGTTCAGAAGGCGGAGGCAAGCGCGTATTTCGTCCATATTCACGGTAGGAGACTGGTTCTCGTTGTTAGAGCTGCTGCTGCTGTCGTGACTACTCATTCTGGGCGAGACACTGCTGACTGATGCTCCACCGCCGGCCGTCGGCGTCGTACTGCGGTTTGCGCTGATGGCGCGTGAGGAAACTCAAAAAGAGTTCTGGACGCCGCTTCGGCTTGTCGCTGCGTGGTTTGTTCTGCGCCCTGACGGGGCGGCTTCCGGTGACAGGATCGAAGATGTCCCTCAGGCGCACCGGATGCTTGCGGGCATACTTCTCCCTTTCCCTTCTAGCGGTTTCAGCTTGTGCACTTGCTTCTCGTCTTAGTGGAAATTTTAATTTTTCGTCTAGGAAGTTGCAGCACTCCTTCTGCTCTATCCAGCCGCCTAAACTCTTCTCAAAGCAAAGATTGTTCGTACTGTTTCTCGCTTGCGGCGGCGTCTTAGGTAGAGCTAGTAAGTGCGCGCTCAGATCTTCATTCAATTTCTTACAGTACGAGCGAACTTCGGCTTTGTCCTTCCAGTCGTTGTCCTCCTCCCAGTGGGGAGTCGGCCCAAAGAACTTTGTGTTGTCCAACGGATACGTTCCTTGCCAAATTTGAAGCTCATACCACTTGTTGTCACTTACATTCAGATTCATTGTGTTTATAAATTTTTACAAGAGTTCTTTTTGCGCTGTCAAAAGTATTCAGTGATAGTTTCGGAATTGCGATACCCTTGGTATTTCTGTTGCGCTAGCGAAAGAGGCTCTATGTGTTACGGTGATCGTAACCACTGCTCCGCTACCACTGTAATCGCAGGGATTCTGACGATTGACAGCAGCGCGAACACAGTTCATTTATGAATTCAGATCGCCCGAGGGCCGTTCGCCCTCGAAGGAAAAAAAGAACTATGTCATTGTTGCTCACTTGAGCCACAAGGCCCAGAAAAGGAAATCAATCTCATGTTCGGTTCGTTTGCCCAGAGCTGATGGTAGAACACCCTTCCATGTGTGGTCGACCGTATGCCTGCTCTCATGCGAGCGTAGCGAGCATGCTCTCGTTAAAACTCTACCGATAGAAATGAATCGAGACGAACGAGTCGAACGAAGCCTGAGTCACTCCCGAGGTACCGAATTAGCCTAAGCCAATTACAAAGTAGTTCGTGTCATTTTTATTGCCCCCCCACGTCCGAGACCATTCTTTCATCGAGCACCTCCGGGTGCAGCTCTACTCGCACCCGACGGACCGCGCTCTCCAGTCGACTCTACTGCATCGGGGTTCTTACAAGGTTTTGAACACCGTCTGCACGACGGGGCAGCAGGTATTCGGGCAGCGCCTCCACCGCGGCAGCCAGTTGATTTGGATGATGGCATTTTGATCTGGCCGCCTGTTCCCGACCGACTACGCGCCCAAGGAAGACGAACATCGCGTCCCAATACGAGTAGGGAAAAAGGCGGCGCATCTTGATGCTATAACTGTTGGCTTCCATAGGCAATTTTCCGCATCTCGTGAACGGAAAATCTATCGCAATCTCTTTAAGAACGTAAAGTTAAAGAGTAGCTGTTGCAGTAGCAAGTGCAAGAAAATAAGTATGCCAGTGTCGGTGTGCGGACGGCTGGTGCATACATGGACGTAAAGCACAGCGCCCAGCTTCAAGCCTGCAGGCTACGCGATTTTGCGGGTGCTTTATAGGTTTTTTAAACAAAGTAAATCAAATAAGATTTGGTATGATTGCGTTTTCTTCATTATCTCTGGCAGTGTATCTATAGCAGTTTTGTTTTACACGTAAGAGCTCTTCTAGAGACCTGGCGCAGCAGCAGCTCGACAGCAGCATCGATCTCCGAAACTATTCATTCTGCAGCACGCAACTTGCGTTTCTTCTGGATCCTCCACCTCTCTCCGTCCAGAGCCTCCCCTCGCTTCCTTCCTCTACTTTGCTGCAGATTGTCTTCTACTTGCGTTCGTGACATTTTCATTGCCCCATGTCCGAGACTATTCATCAAGCACCCCCGGACGCAGCTCTCGCACCCGACGGACCGCGTTTTCCAGCTCCAGCTGCATTCCGGTTCTTTCACGGTTTTCACCGTCTGTCCGGGGCAGCAGGTATTCGGGCAGTGCCTCCACCGCGTCCACCAGCTGCGTCTTCGCCGCTCTTAAATGCCCATGTAAGTCCGCATCATCTGTATCAAGAAGCAAAAGCATCTCTAGTATGTCGTCCTTAGCCATGTCCCGCAAACGCTCCGCAACATCGTAGTCTTGGCGGCTTACGTTTACGACCACTCCGGATGCCTCTTGCCCTTGCCTTCTTGATGTTGCGGCCATCATCCCGGATGCGTCAGCCCACGCATCAAGCAAACTGCGGCCGAAAATTTCGATGGCCTCCGTAATGAGCTCCAAGTCTCGCGCCGAACGCGCGGAAAAGGGGACATCGCGGAACAACACAAGATCGCGGAACAGGTCTGGACGACGATGTTGCGGGCCATCCTCCATCCACCAAAAGTACGGCCTGGTGTCGGCCGCCGAATCCAAGAGCTCCTGGGCTACTCTCACCCGGTTCACAATCGTGCGAACCACTTGCCTGTCGTTTCGAAAGGGCCGCGGAACGTCCGCCCAGCGCGTCAGAAGATGCGGGGCACGATCGACGGCGGCTCTCACGCACTCCAAGTTTCTCCGCCCAGTGTGCGGGACATCGTTCCAAGTGCGGAAGAGGCCCGGGCACCTCACTAGCGCTCTTTGTAACACCCGGACGTCCGATTTTGCGGGCATCTTCACCAGAGTTCCCCAGCGGACAGGAGGGCCTTGGTGAGAGTTCTCCGGGGTTCTTGCCACAACCTTATATAAAATGCTGTCCTCGCGTAACCAATCGTCGACCAACTTTTTAAGAACGCGCACGGAGCCTTTTGCCGCCTCCGGCAAATCTCTCCAAGTCGGAAACCAATTACGGGAAAGACCCACGAGGGTGATCTCGTCGTCCTCATGAACATGTCTGGGAAGGTTCAGCTGCTGCAAATCCGCCAATCTTCTCGGTGCCCCAATGAGCTTTTTCTCAATAGCGGCGCCGATAACCGCTCCCGAAGCCGTTTCTCCTTCCCGAAACCGTCCCGGAATCTCGAGGAAAGACCGTCCGTCCCTGGCGGACCACCATCTCCGAATCGCAGCTGCGAGCACCTCCGGAGAAGAGTCGAGAAGCTCTACCGGGACTTCTGCAGGCGTTCGGACGATCCTGGTGTCGGAGTCGGTACCGCCCCGAAGGTGGGGGACAGGGGCTTCAAGATCAAGTTGCGCCGTGGCTACATTATCCCAGATTACGGCCCGGATTGCGGCCGCAACCACTTCACCCGACGCGGTGGGCACTTCGCGAAATGCAGCAGGAATGTCCGTAAACCGCCCTCTCCAATAGCCCTCGTCGATGGCCGCAGCCAACACTTTCGGAGACCACTCAAAACTCCCTACGGCAGGATTCTGATTCCATAACTGTTCGAGCAGTCCCTTGCGAATCGCCGCGGCAACCACGTCCTCGTCCGCATTCGCTCCCCCCGTCCAAAGCTCTCTCGGAATCTCTTCAAATCTTTCGATCACACCAGCCTGAATCGCCGCAATCACGATTTTTTTATTCCCACGCAGGTTTTCAGGCACAGAATTCCACCTAGTCTCCCAATTGCCCTCCTCTATCGTTTTCTGGACGCGGAAAGGATCGAGCTCGAGAAGCTGGCGAAAATCCCGCTGAGCACGCATCGCCTTCGCCACTAGATTTACCCCGCCGTCGCGATGGTTCCCCGCCAGGAAGTTGCCCACGAGCGGTTTCAAAACTTCCGCCGGGAGTCCCGTGAACGTCGGGCGCCCCTCGGAAAAGCCCGACGTTGTTGCAGCTGTCGGGGGAGTTGGAGTAGAGGGACCCGGGGCTGAATTCACCTGCTGGACCGTGCCAACCGTGGACGACGACGCGCTGAAGGCCGAAACCGCCGCGCCGCAGATCATTCTGGTGTACGCCCGCATCGATTCGATTGGTGTTGGTAAAGTAAAAGTAGGGGGTACAAATTAGGTACAAAAGGCTCTTTCCCGCCTTCCCAGACCTGCTAGCTATATTAGCCAGCGCCTTCTTGTCGTAGTTTTGTGGTGATCAAAACCCGAAAGCTATTGGTGTGCACGTGTGTTCAGAAATACAGTTTCACTGGTTTGCAATCGCGTGTTTTTATTGTGTTGCGGTTTTTCAAGAGTCCTACGCTTTTAAGGAAGCGGAACAGATTAGTAGCAGTAGACTTGAGAGAGCTTAGCACTTCAGTTAGGAAAAGAGAAACTCTGTAAGGAACAAGGTTTTTCGGTAGATATAAAGCTGCAGCTGTCGTTGTTATTATTGGAAGGTGACGTCCCTTTCTTGAGCAGCATGTTCTTCGGATCAAAGATTTCTCTTCATCTGGATCATTTCAATCAATCTGGACGATCATTGATTTGGATCGATTATGGCATTTATTTTGATTTTGTTGATCTGGCAGCCTGCTGGTGACCGATTACGCACCCACGACAACTTTTTCCGAGCAGTCGTCTATCCTTGTTCCTGTAGTTTTATCACTTCTCTCTCGTCAGACTCTTCTTCATCGAACGTTGTCCATTCTCCTTCCTCTCAACCGCGCGGGAGGAAGGAAAAGGGACGACGTTCGATGAAGAAGAGGGATCGCATAAAAAGATCAAAGATTTCATCTCTCCCGTTGCGGTCCTTGCCATTCGTCCCAGTGGGAGTGGACTGGTAATCGTTGGCGCCCGTCGTGTTGGGCAAAAGGGTCTGGGACGGGTTGCTCATCCTGCCGGCCGACGCGGTATTAAGCAACTCCAGTCACTAGGCTCACCTCCGTCCACGTAATCTCAACCGCGCCCCCTAGCCAAACGCCCCACAATCTTGGGATTCCGCGGGCCCTAATCGCGGATCAGGCGTCCCACCGATGCCGCAACATGGTGGAAAACCGACGCCGGCTTGCAGTGCAGGCTTCCTTCAAGGGCCTTGAAGCTGTGGTACCTCCCATGTAGAAAAAGTGTATTCCTCTCCCCGGCGGGCGTACGAGTACGTGTGGAATACATCTCTCACTCTCTGGACTTTCTTAGGCAGTCGACGTGTCGTGCTTATATACCTTGTCACTCTCTCCATTTTTCAGGAAACACCTTTTTCTTTTCTCTCTGCTGCAGTCGGTGTTTGTCCTCTTTGACGCTCGTGTTCGCGCTCCCGCGTGCCCTCCCTCGGCCTCGCCCCCCACGTCCTCGTCTGGCATGTAGTTGCGGTAAGAGAGCGTCCCGATCCGCCTGCTTGTCTGCCGTTACTAACGTAGCCGCGGCTTGTTAAATTAAATAATAGTATCAATCTGTATCTGTAAAAATCAGCACCTCCTCCGGGTCCAGGGTACTTAATTGAATCACCGACGTGATACTGCGCTGCGCAGGCGCGGCACTTAAGAAGCATCTGGCAGAAGCAGAAGCTCCTTTGTTTTGACAAGCTGTTCAGCTTCGGTCATTTTATCGAAATCAACAAAAAAATGCAGTTGCTCTCTCTGTCTCTCCTCTGCCCGCTTTCCAAACGGAGACACGAACGGCGGATAAACCGCCAAGCGACCTTTTTGTTCTGGCTCATCCATCCCTTCCTTCAGCGGAAAAACATAGCCGCGAGGAAAGATAAAAATTCCTCTAATTCTCGGAACGGCGTCGGCGCTTTTTCCCCTGCTTGCGATCACACAGATGTAGCGGTCAATGTTGCCGCGCCATCCGGGACCGCGGCGCGCCCGACCTGCATTCCAAACCTTGTTCACGTCGACGCACCAGCCGCGACCACCCTGTGACTTGTGTCCTATCTTTTGAAGGCATCTTCGGCCACCGAGCAAAACGTTACCGTGCATGCAACTTTCAAGAGGAAAGATATGCTCGACATCAAGATTCAGTGGCGAGTACAGTTTTCGCTCCACCTCCAACATTACTTTCTCGTGGAAGAGGTGATCTTCGCATGTGGTCGGAAATGTCTCTATCCAGTGCTGTATCGTTCCCCGCGGAAGAGTGGCCCACCATCTTCTCAGAAACGAAGCTGCAACGACGGAATCAAATTCGTCGAGGAGGACCGCAGCCCATGGTGCTACGCGACTGCCGCGAAGAACGCCAACTTCGTGCGCACGTTTGAAGGCCATTCTTGCACCCCCTTCGGACATGAACAAGAAGCCTACGCTGTCGCGCAGAGTGACGCGATAGAATGGCGTGCCACGCGACGCATGTCGCAGAGACCACGCCGAGTCCGCGCTGGAAAATTTAAGTTGCACTGCGATCCAGTCGTCTTCGAGCTGAAGAACTGAAGTCTCCGACGCTACCGATGAATTTCGGCTCCGCAAAAGAAGGACGCTTGGCCAGCGCGCGGACAGCCTTCGTATCTCGAACTCCGGCGCAGCGCATTTCAGTTTGTCGAGCATGTCGGCCACGCTTTTGCCACGTTTACGTAGTGACGTCGGCTCGACATCTTCGGTCGACAAAGTCGCATCGCGCGCTCCTGCCCGCAATCGGTCGTATATGGAAGGTTCGTAACCACAATAGTCCGGGTACCCTTTCCACCCGCGTCCAGCATACACCAAATCAGGACGCGCTGGAAGTTCGGCGGGTCTGTTTCCACGGAAAACGCGCGCCCAGTCGCGATAGTGCCTACTGCTCCGAAACTTCAGACCCTGGCTCTTGATGTACGCTTTGGCGTCCTCATAGGGAAGAAACCGGGAGAGACAGAACGACGCTGCAACGCGTTTCCCGCCGCTTGATGTTCGACTTACAGCCGCTCCTGTCATGCTGTTGCATGTTTTGAGGCGAAGCAGCTGATGTGTTGCGCATTGTCTGGCGTCTCTAAAAACGCGAGGTGTTCATGTTCATCTTGCTGCAGCTAGCGATGCCGATTAGCATTACTTAGAACCCTTACCTATATCGATTTAGGTAAACAAGGCCTCACAATGACTATTTCGGGCTCTCCTGCTCCAGTTCCTCTCAGTGATTTCATCTGCTGGCTTCCGAATAATTTATTGTTTGCTATATCCTTCATCATCGTCACCCCCTTCCGCCCTTGAACAGCGACTCATATCAGGAGGATGCGTGCAAAATAAAATCTGTGTTTGTAGTCATGACGCTGTTGTACGTAGTCGCTCTGCGTGTAGTGCGTGGTCCGAAGTGCTCTTATTTGAACTCGGACCAGAACCAAAACCAAGTCACTTCAGACTCCTGTCTTACGCGGTCACGGCGGAAACGCACCGAAAAACAGCCACAGCCCCCGCTGGCGCTTTCGCTGCTGAGCATGAGCAGGCACTAAGTTTAGCGTTCGCACCAGTCGCGCACAGCTTCATCTTCATCTTACCGTGTTTGTTAGTACATACCTCTGTCGCTGTGCTTGTGCGTTTCCCAACAAGATATATTCTTTCATAGCTTGTTTTTCTCTGTGCTCTGGCTCATCATCGCTATGAAGGCTGCATTCATCTGGCGCTTCTTTTCCTGTCCGCTCGTCTTCTTCAGCTTCTCTCCGCTCGAATTGGCGCCCAGAGAAGAGGATCCTGCAGACCTGGACTCGCCGAGCGTCCCGCCCGATGCCGCAGCCGATCCCCCCAGCGTCCCTCCGCTCGCGCTACTCTTCGCGCTCGTAGTTGTCTTCTCAGCCTTGTTACTTCTCGTCGTTGTCGTTTCTCCACTCGCACTCGCGCTTAGAAGTGGTCCAGCACAGGAGGCACCTGCAGTTGCGGCCCCGCCTCCGCCGTTAGTAGTCGTAGAGGGAAGATTTGTTTCCGCCGCGTCTGCCGCCGTCGCCGCCGTGTTCAGAAATATGGTTCCTAGCCGCCGGAGCGCGTCGATCCGTTTCCTCCGTTCCGCTTGCGATATGTGTTGGTCCCGGCACAACTTGCGGCAGATCGACCGCGACGTATTCTGGATATCGACGAGGGTGACCTGCCAGAGGGCGTCCAAGAAGTACCCCTTCTCGTCGTACACCGTCTCATCGATGTCCCTGTCCTCTTGTTCCTCTCCCGCCCCTCCTGCTGAGGGAGGTGCGAACGGCCGCAGGTTCGCCCGCTTTTCTTTCACTACAAATGAGGTCATGTCCACTTCGTACAGGTGGTGGCCGAAGCTTGCGAAACTCGACAAACCAACGCCCTCGGGGGTCGACTGCACCTTGCCGACGGAGAGGTGGTACGGCATCGCGGCGTTGTGCACGCGCACCAATTGTCCCAGCTTCAGCGGCCCGACCATGTCGGCGGCCGAGGCCACACTGCGACTGGTGCCTGTGCCATCGTCGGCTTTAGAGGAAGTTGTAGCCCCCGCACTGTTGATCCGACTCTGCTGCTCCTGCGCCGCGGCTGCCACGCTCCTCGTAACGCGAGATCTAGCCACGACGGTGGCCGCGCGGGCCCTCGCCTTCACCTGCTGCACGCCGTCGCGAATCCGCGACCACACGTGGCCTTTCGACTGCTGGATGTCCGCCTGCATGCAGTACACCCATCCGATCGCCTTCAGCATCTCGCGCCCGTTGGCTGCCGTTCGCAACCGGAGCGCCTCCTTCTGCATCCGCGCCTCGAATTCCGCGGTAGTTTCCAAGTCCAGCTTCGCCCCCGCACCAATGCCGCCGCCCCCCATGTGCGCACTCCCGCCCCCGACGTAGGGCGCGAACAGCTCCACTAATTTCAGGCAGCAGTCCAGCTCCCGCTTTCGCTGGTAGAACTGCATGCGCTTCTCCAGGATCCGCAGCCGCAGCGCCGGCCACGCCGCGGGATTCTTCTCCATGTACTTTTCTTCGTAGATTTCCTGCACCTCCTGCTCGGCTTCCGCGTACTGCGCCAAGTGCAATTTCCCCACGTACGGCTCAAAATACTGACTGCCGAAGAGCACCGCGAAGAACACGCTTGGGTCGATCTTCGGGAGGTCGAAATCCTCCCACATGCTTCGGTTCTGCTGATATGAAGAAGATCCCCCGCCCTGGCTCGAGCTGCGGCTCCAATTCGAAAGCAATTCCGCGCGCTCGCGGTTTCCGTCGTAGATGCGCCGCTTCTCGGGGTCCGCGAGAATCTGGTAAGCTTTCGTGATCAAGTGGAACTTATCGACGTTGTGCGAAGCGGTAGTCGTAGTAGAAATGTTGGAACTCGAGCTTCCTGAGGATCGATTCTTGTCAGGGTGGTAGAGGAGAGACTTTTTGTAGTAGGCTTTCCGGATCGAACTGGCGTTGGCGGTCTGCGGCGTCAGCTCGAGAACGTCGTACAGGTCAGGCTCCTTCGACGGATGTCGAGCTGCACTGTTGAGCGGAGGTGGCGCAGATGAACTCGTATTGGAAGGAGCCGCGCCTGCTGCCGCGCCGTGCTTACTCGACGACCTCTCTTGACCGACGAACGACCTACTTTGCCCGAAGTTTTTTTCCGAGTTGGACCGCGAGCTAGAGGCGGAGTCCGCTGGGCTGTCGCTGTGTGGGAAAGGGAAACCAAAACTGCGGTCGCTGCGGAAGGGGACGCTCGACGTGGAAGTGGCTCCAGCGCTTGGGAAAGGAGGCCGCGTGGATGCGCCCGCGCCACCTCCCGACGCGGACGAAAATCCAGGCCCGAACTTTTCGTACGCGGAACCGGAAGTGGCCGAGGCAGCGGCGGCGGGTCGTTTGTTTGTGTTCGCAGTTGTTGGCCCAACTCCAGGAGCGGGCGGAACCGGACTGCTCGCGGCAAAGGTCATTCCGCCTCCGTTTTCGGACGCCGCACTCCCGAACAGGTTCATCCTCGCAGGAGCACTCCCCATCCGCGCCTTTCCCATGCCCATAGAAGTACTTCCCACGGACAGCTTGGAGTCTGTGTCCCAGCTCGCCACGCTGCTGCCACCGTCGGTCGTGTTTTTCGAGTCGCTTCGGAAGCGCGCGGAGTCCGATTTGCTGCCGTGGAGACCGATTTTTTCGTGCACGCGCATCTTCTCCGCCGCACGGTCCACGCGCTTGCGTTCGGACAAGAGGGAAAATTGCTCCCAGCCCCGGTCGTCCCGGTTCCAGTGGCGGCCCCGGCCGCGCTCCACAATCGCCGGCACGGTGTTCGCGATGCCCCGCGCGATCTGAAAGCCGCCGACCAGCACTCCTGCCGTCGTCGCCGCGGCAAAGCCCACCAGCCCGACTCCAACCCCCCGCGTGAAGCCAACCACGCCCGCCTCGCGACAGCCGACGACGGGCGAACCGAAGAGAGAACCGACGCCCAGCGCCACACCGCGAAGCACGGTTTTAACGCCGGAACTGGTGCCGGCGACAAAGTCGCGCGGCCGCCGAAGGGAGAACACCGTACCGAGCACCTCCATTTTCATTTTCTCGTCGTCCGATTTGGAAGTTGACGACGATGTGGCGGCCTTGCCGCCTTGTTTTGCACCACCTCGCCCCCGCCGCCCGCTCGTCTGGCTATACATACCATACCCACCGGCACCGCCCCCGCGCAGCTCGTCGTCGGGGTCTGTCGGCAGCTCGTCGTCGGCCTCAGAAGGCTGCGGATCGGCGTTCGGCGGTCCCGCCATAGCCTCGTCGCGGTCGCTTTGCCAATCGATATGATCGTGACCAACATCGGTTTCTCCATCGGCCTTTTTCCTACTCCTGCCGGAGAACGCGCCGGCGCTGCCGCTAGCGGCGCTAGGCGATTGCTGGTTAAAACTAGGTTGGTCGACGTTCGAAGAAGTACCCGCGAGGCCCTCGCGGTCGGGCGAGTCTGCTAGCGCGAGGCGCGGCTGCGCAGAGACAGCGGCATCTTCCTCTTCACCGAAAACGAGGTCTAGCTCCGGGTCGAGAGGACGGTCCTCCGTGGAGGATCCCGTGTTTCGGTTGGCCGGCGACATGACGAAGGAGAACGTCAGCTTGCGCTGCACGTCCTTGAATTCTGCTCCATCTGCATCTTCACTGTCGTTTGAAACACATCTGCCCATCGCGACGCCGTCGCCGTCGCCGCGCGGCGCTGACGAACCGAGCCGGCTTCCCACACTGACTTTTCGCCTCGGCTTTATTTCACCTCCTGGGCTTCTGGCTGCTGCTTCTGTTGTGTTCTCGCGTCTCCCTCGTCCCTGAGGTTCGTGGCTAACGACGTCGCGGCCTCCCGGACCGACTTCCTCATCGATCCCGCCCTCTTCGTCCCCGTCGTTTATTTTTAGTGATGCTGTTTTAACTGCTGGTGGAGACTTCTTCTCCCACGCACTGACGATCACTGGTCCGTACCGGAACTGCGCCCGCCCCATGCTCTCCTGAATCTCACCCATGATTTCGTCGTGCCCGTAATTCCGCCGCGAACCACCCAGACCACAACAAATCGACGAGCCGTCGGCGGTGCCGCGCGGAGCAGGAGCTGGAGCTGGTCTTTTACTTCCAGTTGTACTTTCCACCACTCCTGCTCTTGCGCCAGTTGCCGAAGAGGAACTGCCATCGTTGGAGGCGAGCTTCCGCTTGAAGCTGTAGGACTTTTGCCACCTGGTGTCGCTCGAGTCCGACGAAAGGCCGGAGGTCTGCCGCTCAAGCTGCTGCTGCTGCTGTTTTATTCCGCCGGCGCGGAACCCGGGGGACGAACCACCGAGCGCATCTTCGTAATACATGCCATCCGATGCCTGCGATAGTGCGCTGGACCGTGCGGCCGCGGTTGCGCTTGCTGTCTTGCTTTTGCCGTCGCCACCGCTCCGAGCCGTCCCGCCTTGTCCACCACGACCCCCCACTGGATCAATTGAAACTGAGTTGGACGAGGATGAACTTTTACTTCCCGCCCCGATTTTTCCACGTGACGCTGTTTCGGATACCACGTCGTCCGCTGCGCTTTGGCGCCCGCTGGTATTGTCGCTGCACGCAGAGACAAAGTCAAGCTGCTCAGAAACGGTCGAAGTCGCCGGCAACATTTTCCTGGAGGTCTATTGTGGTGTTGATGTAGCTGCCGCTTCCTTCCTTCCTCGCGGTGTGCCGTAGCCTACATTGTGTCCATTTTGGCACGCACGACATTCCAGCGCCTCCGTACCCGGGGGGTTGATGCTCTTCTCTTTGTTTCTTTCTTCGCTCGATGATGCATCAGAGGGCAGCCGTGCGGTGCTGCAACCAAAAATTTTTCGGTTTTGAGTCCTGCTCAACACACCTTCATTCACACATTTTCGCTGTTGCGGCAGATGCACACCATGTCGTAGTCGTTGTAGTCGTGTTAGGAATGAGAGTTGGAGTGGTCGTGTTCTTAGTCCAAAATCGTCACTGATCGGTCTTGTCGATCTTCCTATAAATCACTTTTTTACTTTGATGCTGTAGTAGATTTACTCATAGATACATTCATACATCCAGATAATGGGCCAGGCAGTGGCGCTGCAAAATTCAAGAAATTGTACATAAAGCTGCGACAACATCATGCCTAGTCGGCTCCTCGATTCGACATCGATGTTCCTGTTTCACGACTACCTCCCCATGTTGTACACACCAGCTGCTGTACTGCCCTAACGTAATCCTCCAGGTCCAGCTCCCTGCTCTACTAGTAGACCCCCCGTCCTTCCCGCCGGTGATTGTCGTTCGCCCTGACATTCCCAGCCCCTCCACCTGGACCCGCCGCTATCCCCAGCATATTTTTAACCCTCGTACAACTCCTCTCCTGTTTCGCTTTCGTTTCCCTTTCCGCCGTTTTCCTGGCCAACTCCACCAGCTCCGCGCCGTCGTGGGACTGGCAATCCGGAAAAATCCACTCGTTTATGTTCTTTCCGTCCGATCGCAGGTGGCACGTGTAGTTCAATCCCGAGGTCCACACTACCCCCCGGCCTGTCGGACCCGCTGTCAGCAGCACCAGCTCGTCGAAGGTCGTTTCATCTTCCTCTTCATCTTCTTCCGATAGTTTGTTTAACGAATTGCACACCAGCAAGGAGCCGTTGGAGACGTCGCCCTTGCTCAGAAACTGCTGCCTTGTCGAGTTTATTTGCTGCGTGGTCGCACCGTCGCAGTTGGTCGCACTGATCAGCTGGATGGAGGCAATTGCGTTGGATTTGGTCGCGTCAGAAGCGAGAAGTGGTCCACCTCCATTCATAGTCGACGCGGCTGAAGTCTCGCCAAGCAACTCAGCGACCGCTGCGAAACGATCGCTATCCCTGAGCACCTTCCTGCGAAACTCAGCGGCTTGCGCGACCGCGATTTTCGACGCGAGGCTCCCGTCAATCTCGGCCGAGCCGCCGGCAGCGCCGTCGGACGCAGGGGCCTTTGCGCTAGTATACGCTCCAGCAGCCACGTTCTGCTTCTGAGCGCTAGCACTACTACTAGCCCCCGTGATTCTACTACCGCCTCTGCCGCCCTCCGCTACCCCTGCCGGCGACGCTTGGTGATCCACGAACAGCGCCCTGTCAATGGTTGCGAGGCGGCTCAGGTCCCAACAGCGCAACACGCCCGTCTCGTCGCCGACGAAGAGCTGGAGGGACACGGTCGTCGACGTCGGGGAGGCCGCGGCTGGCGCATCTGCCTCCCCCTTCTCGCAGTACGCCGCTAGCCCCGTGATCGGCTGCGGGATGTTCATTGCCGAGCGGATGTTCAGAAATCTTGATACCAACGCGTGCTCGCTCAGTTCCGACTTCTGGTTTCGAGGATCATCACCGCCCCCAGCACCAGCTGCACGCAGGCAGTCCAGCCGCCAGACCAGGACGTTCCCCTCCGAGTCGCCGGAGATGAGCAGGTAGTCGACGAAAACGAGCGACGTGACTCTCCCCGGCTGCCCAAGCAAAGTGCCCAGCACGCGGAGCTTCGCGAAGTCCCGCAGGCAAATCACCTTGTCGCTACTCCCGGTGGCGATGCAGCTGAGCAGATTCGAGTGCGTCACGCACGTGATATCCGCGTCGTGAGCGTTGGTGACGCGGCGGTTCATCTGGGAAGTGGTGGAATCTGGGAGCTCTTCGTGCACCTGCAGGCAGCGGTCCCAGCCGACGGAGAGGATCTGGGACACTTGCTGCTGCTGTTGTTGCTGGGCCGCGGCGGGTGCTGGCGCCGGGTTCATCTTGATTGTTGAGGATGCTGAAGAGGACGCCGGAGCTACTCCAGCAGCTCTGTTGCAGTAGTACAACTGCGTTACCTCGGTGTTGAACTTGTGGGGATGCAGCCACTTCAGAAACACGAGCGTGACCGCGTTGTAGCAGCCGATGCGCCCGAAGTGGTCGCCGAGGTACAGCTTCCTGCCAAACGGGTCGAGGCAAAAGTCCGTCACCAGTGCGTCTTCGGTCTGGTGTTGGCCTGCCGCAGAAGAACCTCCTCCGGGGCGGGGGCCAGCAGAGCCGGAATGAGGATGTTGAGGAGCAGAAGATGAGCTCCACTGCGGCAGCACCATTTCCTTCTCCAGGACCCCGCACTCACTGTTCCACACCCGCACCCGGTTCCCCGCGGCGGAGTAGATGCGTTAGAGAGGAGGGGAAAAAGAAACTAACCCATTTTCGGTTGCATTTGCGTCACCGATGGTTGAGTCCGCTGCAGCTGCATGATCGAATACTGCTCCTGCAGCTGCAACTGCATGATCGAATACTATACGTCGAGAGGAAGACGAAATCACACGAGACAAAACACGAGACAACACTCGACGTCACAGGAAAAGACTCGACGCCCGAAGCCTCACTCCTGGTGACAATTGCCTTGCCCTCGCCGTCGCCCTACTTGCTCGCTATACCTGTAGGAGTCCCATCAGCGGAACAGCAACCGAAGAACGAAATATTGTTCCTTCCTTCGGGTCCTTAAATGCGTCCCCGGCAGTACTGCACCCGGACAATCGCGCTGAGATCGGTGTCGTGCGTGTTGTCCCCGATATTTGTGCGCTGCGAGTATTTGTACGGCAGAAACTCGGACGATGATGCGATGACGATGCGATTGAAGTCGTGCATGCACACGACGTTCGACCCCGGCCGCGCGCACAGGTTCCAGGTCTGTATGGTGGGGCCAGCGATGGTAAGAAAGTTGTAGGCAAGTGGCATAGTGATTTAGATTTTTTGGGGGGGTTATTCGGGGTCCACCCCTTTCCCTTTGGTGGCCCTATAGGAACAGGGCTGCACCAGTACTAGGAACCCAGGCGGCATTTCGTGGCTGGGAAGACTTGCACACTCCTTCATGCTACAGCTGACAACCAAGAATCACCACCCTGGGCGCCCTCTTTTGCCCTGCTTTCGGCTCGTCCTACCTCCCATCATGATTCTAAGCAGCAGCTTTTACCTAGCTCCTAACCTTTCGACCCCCTCTGCCTCCGAACGGCTCATCGCTCCAGCGACGAGGGACCCACCCGCCTCCCCCTACCCCACATCGAATGGGGCATCTCTGAAACCGCCCGGCGCAAGCGCCTTGACGCAGTCGCCATCGCCAAGTGGGGACACAGCATCACCTGGCACCTTATTACCAGGTACGCACTTACTTACCACCTGGGCCGTTCTTCATAGTTTGGAGGCAACAGAACTGCACCAAGTCCCAGGCTTTGCAAACACCGGACTGATCCACCGAAACGAACACGGTCGCGCTCGTACTTCCACTGGAACTGGATGCACCACCTGAGCAAGAACTTGAACTACTGTTTAACAATACGGGGCAGAGCCCCACGATCGCGCTGCAGTGCCGGCTCGTCTCGAAGGCGCGCGAGGTGCCTGCGAAGGGGTTCCACACCAGCAACTGGTTGTCGAACCCGCCACTCACCATCTTCTTCACGCTCTCTATGCAACGGAAACTTGTCCCTGTCCCCACTTTTCCTCAATTTGGGTGAGAGCCCACGGACTCAAAGGGGCGGCCAGACCAAGACTCAAACATTTGAACAGGACGCGTTTCGGGGACATGTTGTGTAGGCCTATCTGACTTCACTAGTTTCTGGGACATGTTGTGTAGGCCTGTCAGTCTAGCTACGAGGTCGTTTTTTTCGGTCAACCCCCAGATTGTAGTGCGGCGAGCGTCGACAAGCCGCTCGCGAAGCGTCCTCGCTCCAGACTCAAAGGCAGACTTAAAGCCAGACCCAAAGAGTCCGCGAAAAGCAAGACAGGGACAGGGACAAGTTTCCGTTGCATACTCTCGCAGTAGATCATGCAGGAGACCCCCAGCCTGTGGCCCTTGCGCATCACGCGCTTCAGGGAGCCGTTTTCCCACAGCACGATGTTGCCATCGAAGGAGTAGGAGGCGAGCTGGTTCAGTTACAGGTCAAAACAATGCATCTTTTGAAACATCTTTTAAAAACCGGGTGCCCCTCGCTCCCGGTGCCCCGACACCCGCGCCCCCGATGCCGGAC
>RXOD01004005.1:0-32087 GCA_005223375.1 Amoebophrya sp. AT5.2 | reverse complement strand
GGGCAGCGCGAGCCAAGGGGAGCGCGTACCCCAATGTCGCGAGCACTGGCGGCACGAATTACGGCGCAGCTCTGGCGCTGGTGGGGAATATCTTTTTCGCAGGTAGCCTGTATGGAATCGTCTTGACGGACGTCAAGAAGCTCGGCGTTCTGACGCCCATCGGAGGCCTCATCTACATCGCGGCATGGCTCTGCGTAGGACTGGGAATGTGACGACCATTGCTACAATTTTCTTGGTCGCGAACGTTTTATGGCGACGAAGCAGTTGGATGGTGCGAGAAGTAGAGTCGCACTACGAAGAGCTACTTAGAAGAGTAAAAGCAAAGCTGTGTCCAGCCGTAAGCAGTCACCGGCCGGACGGCACTTCGACGTGAAACTGAAGACCAACTTGCTATATTGTTTCGCTATCGCATTCGCACTCGCAGCTTTCGCAATCGCTATGAGGAACGGAAAGCACTCGACCCGTAGAAGTAGTTTGTGAGCGTGGAGAGATCAAATTTCGGGCTAAGTAAAGCGAATGTGAGAGGGGAGAGCTTGCCCTACTGTGGTCGCCGAGAGTACTCGAATCAGCATCAAGAAAATTGGTTGCTGACGAGATTAGTTGAAATCAGAAAAGGAGAACGACGATCTTGTTGACACACGCAGCCTTTCCGGATGCGCATTGATTCCACGGGACATCGACAAAGAGAAAGTAGATTTAGATTTCACGCCAACGCCAGAAGAACGAGTCTGTCACAGCCAACACTCGATCTTGAGGATGAAGAAATATCGATGTTTGCAACCTTGGTGCGACCCATGACGGGGTTCTACCTCACTTGACGAGAGCGGGGCTCCGAGTCGTACTTCCTTGGAGGCTGGTGGAGCAGCGCCAGCGGTAGTGATCCGTGGAGCGTGGCTTTTCCTACTACGAGGACCCCCCGGAAGCGGAGGGCCCGACGGCTGGTTGCGCTACGCCAGCAGGATTGCGAACGAGCGAACGAACGAGGGCACGCAGCCGGTGTTTACTACGAAGTGTGTGGGGTTTGGGTGAGTTCGTGGCGGAAAAAATCCGAACGGGAACGTGACCAGCGTCAATTTGGGCACTGCGACACCGCGCGCGAGCTCCTCTAGCTGCTTTACCCGCCTACCTTCCCTTGTCCTTGATTGATACGGCTGTCGAAGATGGGGCCGAAGAAGGATCCTATGGCACCGATCCTGGTGCACGAGGATGTTTTTCTCCGAGGTAGGAAGTTCATCGAGCTGAAGATAGTACCACCGCCCGCCAAGGGCGAGCTGACGCAGCAGGAGCTCTGCATCGCGCCATCCTTTCATTCCCTGCCCGAGGTGAAACCGGCAGTGCAGTTTTACCTCCAGCAAAGCTGCGTGAAGTTGACCGATGACAAGCGCATCGAACCAAGTCGGATTGGTCGCGCGAGCAGTGACATTAACCTCGCGCCAAGACCAAGAAAGGAAGTAACAGAAAACATGAAGATGTACAAGGGACAAGTAAAGCAGGCGGAAAAGAGGAGTGTATTCACTACTTGTAGTGTTCCAGCAGTTTTATTCGTACCACTACCATAAATGAGCGCACTGCTTCCTTTACTTTAATCTTTTGCACTAGGTAGCACCACGACCACTGCATGGTCTTTACTAACAGGCCCAGTTCCTGAAGCAGCTGGAGAAATCGGAGGCGAAGCAGTCCAAGCGCGAGGCACAGATTGAGAAGATTGACGTTTTGGAAACGGCGATGAACGACGAGCTGAAGGAGGCGAGGACGTACTCGGAAAAGCAGGAGCTCTTCGTAGCGAAGTACATGAATGGAAGTAAGTTCGGCGAGAAGTGCCCAAGAAAAAACGTCTGGCTCGTCGCAGAAGCAACAAACCTGGTACCTGCGTACATGAATGTAACTACTCGTCTTGCTGCGAAATCGAATATCAACAGCCACCTGCTGCGGGACTTCTTCTTCTTCTTCTTCTACTTGCGATGCTGTATCATTGAGTTCTCGCTCACTCTCTAAACAGACTTCGCAGTACGTGGCGAACATAATAGACGAGTTCACCAAGTTCATCCAGACCTGCATCGAGGATAATTGCCAAAGTTTCAACGTCGCCGTCTTCGGGACGGAGGGGACATGTACCGATCACTTTACTCTTGTATCCTGCGTGCAGCTTTTACTAGAATTATATTTTAAATCAATCACCCCGAGCAGGGTAGATCATCATCATCAAAAATGTTCTTGATTATAAAAAAATTACTGTTTCTTCGTCGAAATTGCTGTTGGTCGTTTCATTTTCTGCACGATGAAACGCACAGGGCTGCAGTGGTGTCCAAGTTTTCAGCCCCCGTCGGATCCGAAGAAAGGCGCCGCAGACAGCATCAAGTGGCTCAACAAGCAGCTCACTGCAAAACTGTGCGGCGCAAACGAATACCCGCCAGACTGGGTACTCTACAAGCATTCTCTGAAATTAATGATCTGGCTACTTTGCAGCTCGAGATCTACTGCTCGCTCCGGCTCTCACTATACTCAACAATCTTAAACTCTGCCCGTCTTCCTTGCCATCGAAATTACCTGATTTTGTGTTACCTCCACACCAGGTGCAAATGTTTGAGAAGTGCTTCGAGGAGGGGCGTAGCAACCCGAAGCTGGAGCCGAGCACCATTTTCGTAGCGTGCTCAAAGCCGCCAGACGACAAAGACAGCGTCTTCGCAGTTATGGAGGGCAAGGGCGTCCCAATACAAGCGCTCGCCTTCGACGAAGAAATGGAGAACGACGAGGAGTGCAAGGCTTTCTTTGCCGATTTGTGCGGGCCGAAAGGTACATACCTTTACAACACTAATAGATGTATTAATTGGGGTTGGCACCATAGTGACCTCTCTGCGTTCTTGGTCTTTTCAAGTGATCGAGAAGATGAAGCACGCCCGGAAGAAAATATTCTCCAGCATCGTAATATTACCTTCTTCACAACGCACAGGTGGCATGCTAGTGGACACGAGCTGTAGGGACCTTCTGTACGTGGACAAGCTGCTGAGCAACGTCAAGACGAAGAAGAAGCAGCTGGAGAAATTGTACCTACTTGAGAACTCTTGACCGCTTTTTTTGTTCGTGTGAGGATTTGTGTCGGCGAGCTGTAGCTAGCTAATTTCGATTTAGAAATAGAATCGGAAGATTCTGCCGCTGTTTTTGTTACAGGCAAAACCAGCTGGCAAAAATGGACGACCTCACGGACGTCGTGAAGGAGAACAAGGAGCTTCTTGCCCAGCAGATCTGTCTGGAAAACCTGATTCGGAACGAGTTCGAGGTCTGCGAGAAGGACCTCCTAAACGCGGACCTGCAGCGCGACATGGACGGGAATTTGGTCCTTCCGGATTCCGTGCAGTCCTCCATGGCGAAGTTGGGAAAAAAGGTCACGTGCTGAGGCCGTCTTGCGCCCAGAGAGGCCGCAGGACCTCGATAATCTTCAGACTTCAGGCCGGCCGAAAGCGAAATCCATTTCTCAAACAACTGACGAAGAACCTCAAGAAACCTTTTTAGAAGAATCGCAAACACCTCCTGGTGGTCGCTGGTATTAGCTACAGCGCGCCAACTGGCTGTAATCGCAATGTCGCATCGCTCAAGAATCACTATGGAATCACTACAGAATCGCAAAAACCTGTCAGGCTTGTCCTTAGCGTTCCAGCAGAATCAATAAACCCCTGGCCCTGTTGCTGGGGGGCAGGAACGTCCGAGTTAGCTATGAAAAGATGATGACACCACCTCCTGGAGTGATGAAGTGCAACGTCATACGCTACATTGTGTGACGGAGTACTACACCCACCCTGATAACAAGTAAGATTTCGTGCTGGTGCTGTAACTGTAAGAGCTAGTAAGAGCGAATAAACACAATGAACGAATATATAAATCAATGAGTTGCGTTGCGGTGGTGCTCCGAGGCGCGCACTCCGTAGAGACGGGAACTCAGAGATGTGTTGCGCGGTGGTTCTGAGCATCGTGAAGTCAGATCCAGCAAAGTTTTTTACTGGGATCCACGATCGAGAAGAAGTTCGACGTTGATAGATCCGCTCTTATTAAGTATGATCATGATGTAAAATTTATTTTGCATTCACTCCACGTTCACATCCACATGCCTAGGCGGATCGTCCGCTTAGTAGTAAGTGCTTTGTGCTTGTTTTCGCGATTTTCACTCCTGCTCGTGGATCAGTATTCTAAAACACTGTTCATCTGGCTCATGCGTTGATTCATTTTCAATGCCCAGGTCTGGCAGGCGTGGCGGCACCGCATCAAAGTACACGACAGTCTCAACATTTTGACGTATTTCTCATTTTCCGTCACAGCACGACTACTTTGCCAGTTCCTTAAACTTTGCCTGCATCATTTATTGTGTTGTTGATTTAATAACAAGAAGGTCAAAGTGATTCATCCCCAGCGACGCGTACCCGTACGTCGTATTCATCGCTACGCAACGAAAGAGAACGGGAGCTTTTCGGCGAGTCCTTCGATCGAAGGGTCCGCACCCGTACTGGTTCCCGTACGGTCGCTTGGTGCACACCTCATCTGCAGCTGCGAATATGACGCTGCATCGCGACGACGAGCTGGCCACGCCCATCCAGGCTTACATCGCAGGGGCGGCGACCCGGCTAGCAAAGCCTTCTGCGGCCATACAGCTGCCGGCGGCCGCAGAAGATCCGGCACGGGACCAGGGTGCCAAACAAACAGCAGAGTCGGCTGCTCAGTGCCCGAGGTACACCTCTGAACCTTTCTTTGTCAGATCAACCCTGCTGGCGCGATAGTGTTACCCACGGCGCAACTCTGCCCTATCCATTCGCACTCGCGGCGTCAAGAAAAAAGAAAAACAGAAAGTGAAAGATAGAAGAACCTACATCGCGCTGCACTTTTTAGCCAGTTGGTTCTGCGTCTGATTTGTTTGTTTGTTTCGATGCAGTCCGGGGCTGCTCAAATACGCCGGAGGTATGTTCGTGTTTCAGTGCGGAGTACATATATCTTCTTGCTTACGCTTTGGCCCGGCGCCCACTTTGGGGCGCCTTTTCTTTGGGCTGCCAGTACTGACTTACGGCGCTCTTGGGCGGGCGTTTTACTGCTGGACCACAACTCTTCTGATCTTTCACCAACTCTTGACCTGATTTCGCCGCGCTTTTCTTGATCTGGAATTTTTAGGGGATCGATCTGTATCTTTTCGTTTTTCTTCTGTCTTCTCCCGCAGGCTTTACTTTGGCGGGCAGTGGCCCCCGCATCGCCACAGGTGGCCGTGCGTTGCGCTGACCTCTCGAAGGAAAGGGATGACCTTCGACGCGGCTGGCATCTCCCCCTCGACCCCCTTGACTCCGTGTCGTGCTGCTGCGTCCGCTAGCCCTGGGCACGTCAGAAGGTGCTTCGACGTGGCCTCCGGGGCGCCGCACACGGCGCAGGGCAAGTCCTTGCCCGTGTAGTCGCTAACTAGGACCCCTAGCCGGTATGCGAAGACTTAATCTGACGTATATCATATGTTCTACCTCAAGTCCCTCTTGTCTTCTTCGAACCTCTATTTCCGATTAGAAATTTTACCAGATTTCCCGGAGTGGGTGGAGCTGCAACGGGTGGAGACCCGATGATGGGTGGCGGCTGGAGTTTTGGAAACCCAATACCCCGTTGGGTGCCAGCGGTCTCCGCCTCGGAAGACCCGATGTACAAGCTAGAGATTTGTTTGAGTGGCTCGATTAGAGCGGGGTAACATCGTGCCGGCCGCGCATGGCCCCTTTCACATTCCTTCGGGTGGCGTGCCTCCGGTGGGCGGCATAGGTGCTGTAGTGCTGGGAAAGCAAAGTACTAGTACTTGGTTGCGGTAGACACGTCCGTAGTGGTATCAGTACGTGCTGGCGCCTAGGCGTAGGCCTGGTATTATCCTCATTGTCCTGTTATTGCTTCTTCATCACCCTCACACTCACTCTGTTCGCTTTGGTTTCACAGTCACCAGAGAAAACCGATATAACCTCCAGGTTCCAGCTCCTTCGGTCAGTCGGGGAAGAATGCATCAGTGAGGTCGAGCTTAAGCAGCTGCTCGAAGAAAAGCCGAAGGACTTTGTGCTGTATGACGGGTTCGAACCCAGCGGGCGAATGCACATAGCGCAGGGCTTGATGAAGAGCATCAACGTTAACAAGTGCACACAGGTACAGTGTCACGCTTTGCCGAAAGACGGCGTGGTGGGGATAGAGATTTTCGATCACAGACTACATATATTGAAGCCCGAGGAGTTCCCCTCGGTCTAGATACTTTTGATCCCTTGGAACACCTTCACTACAGGCTGGCGGTATCTTTAAGTTTTGGGTAGCGGATTGGTTCGGGCTGATGAATAACAAGATGGGGGGCGACTTGGAGAAGATTCGCGACGTGGGGAAGTACCTAATTGCTGTTTGGGAAGCGACGGGCATGAACATGGAACGCGTCGAATTCCACTGGACGAGCGACGCCATCGAGAAGAGCGCGAAAGAATACTGGACGCAGGTAGACAAGTTCAATTTATTATGGGCGTCTTTCGTGAATGTTTTCAGTTCGTTCGCTGCGGTACTTGGATGTTCCCGAACGAAGGAGCGAGTTTTTGTAGGTCAGGAAAAGCCGCTCCCTTCTTGCCTCGCGTTGAGTATTATTAATTGTAGTTTAGGGTTGATCTTCGTATTATGAATTTCCGTAAGTTCAAGTTGGGTACATCAGTGCTAGTACAAATGACCTCTGACCATCTCAGATGCTCGACATTTCCCGTCTTTCGACGCTTTGGCGCATCAAGAAGTGTGGTATGATTATGGGCCGCAAGGACGAGGAGGCTTTGTCCGGCGCACAGATTCTGTACCCCATCATGCAGTGCACCGACATCTTTTTTCTCGGCGCCGACATCTGCCAACTCGGCGTCGACCAGCGGAAGGTGAACATGCTTGCGCGGGAGTACTGCGCGCTGGCGGGGCGCGCGCGCAAGCCCATCATCCTCTCGCACCACATGCTGTACGGGCTTTTCGAGGGCCAGGAGAAGATGAGCAAGTCGGACCCCGACAGCGCCATCTTCATGGAGGACACCGAGGAGGACGTGCGGCGGAAGATCAGCAAGGCGTACTGCCCGGCGAAGCCCACGGCCGAGACCTTGCTGAAGAAGCAGAAGCTCGAGGAGGAGAAAAAGTCGAAGGAGCAGCAAGCGGCGAAGGAACAGGCGACAGTGTCGAAAAAGGCAGCGAAGAAGGCGGCGAAGTTCGGCGGCGACGCGGACAAACCGGGCGCAGCTGCGGACAACGCGGCAGAGCTGGAGGACGACTCGATGCAGCTTGTTTTCGACGCGCTGAAGAACCCCATCATCGACTACATTCAGCACATCATCTTCGCGGACCCGGCCGCGGAGCCGCTGGAGATCGGCGGCGAGAAGTACAGCAGCGCGGAGGCGATCAAGGACGACTTCGTCGGCGGGAAAATCAGCGAGCGCGACCTGAAGGAAGCAGTCATCACGCGGGTGAACATCCTGCTCCAAAGCGTGCGGAAGACGTTCCAGGAAAACCCGGAGGCCCGCGCAAAGCTGGAGCTGGTGGAGCAACACAAAAAAGCGGTCGCGGCCGGCGGCCCGGTAAAACAGACGCTCCGCTGTCTCAGCCAGAGCCCAACGGAGCCAGTGCCTTCGCGGGTGGTGTTCGTGCCGCGCCCCGACGCGGCCGACATCAACAGCTGCGGACTGCCTTTGGATCTAGTGCTGCAAACGAGCGCCGTTTTGCGGGAGGCCGCGGAAAAAGGTGACGGGCGGATCGTGCTTTTCATTGAGGACTGGAGTTCGTTCGTGCTGAACAAGTACCAGGGCGAAACGCAGGTGCTGGAAGCGTACTACGCACTGTTCCTGGAGTGCCTGCGTAAGCTAAACCCAGCCCTGATGAAGGAAAAGGTCCTGGTGAAAAAGCAGAGCGACGAGATTCTGCGGGACCCAAACAACTACTGGATCTCCGTCATAGACGTGGGCCGCACCTGCAACCTGGGCAACGTACTAGCCTATTTTTAGATCTTATATCTTTGTCCTTCTAGTCCTTCATCTATAGTATAGTTCTTTGACCAGCACTGGCACTGCTTGCCATTGCCTCCAAAAGAAAGTTCATGTATGTAAAACTTCAACTAAATCGGTACAGATCCGGGACATGCTTCCTGCAGGCGAGGACTTTGTGGGAAGTGGGCAGGCTGTCTCTGCTATGATGGGCGTCGCCGATGTGTTGGCGCTCTCGTGCTTAAGCAAGGAGGCGGACGCAGCGGCGGGGCCGTCCAGAAGGTCACTGCAGCTGCTCCCCGTGAACCACGCCCAGCGCGTCGCGTTCGCAGCGAGCCGGGGCTACATCGAGAAGCATATCCACCCAGTGGACGACGGCCGTCGCGTGGCCATGCCGGAAGTGGTCGAGACGGAGGTGTCGAAAAGGCTCCAGCAGGCGGCCGCGGTGGCCGGTTCGCCGGAGGACGAAACCGCGAAGGCGGGCAGCACGAAGCTCGAGTGCCTGGTCGGGGACAGCGCGAAAGCGCTCGACAAGCGCGTGAAAAAGCTGTACTGCTGCGAGGGCGACGTGGAGAAGAACCCGGTGCTCGAGTACCTGCAGAGTCTGCGCGACTTGGGCTTCCTGCAAGAGGGCGGAGCTGAGTTCTTCCACGTGGCGCGACCCACGCCGGAAGACGTGGAGAAGTTCGGTCCCGAGCAGAAGTTCTGCAGCCTGGAAGCGATTCAGGCAGCCTTCCTCGCGAAGGAGCTCCACCCACGGGATCTGAAGGTCACCGGGCAGCAAGTCGTCATTGCGGCGGTGAAAGGGGTACTGGCGCCGGCGGAAGACGACAAGGTGTTGACGCTCACCCCACCAGCGCTGGAAGAATTCGCGCAGGCGGCCTTCGGCAAAAAGAAGGTTAGCAGGGCAAAGACGGCCATGTTTTGATCTCGTTCTTCGAACCGCGACGATGTGTGGTTCTTGCGCGTTATTTTTGAGTTCTGGCAACTGATTTCTTTATGATGTTCAATCTCCGGACCCGCTGTGGCCGCATGAAATTCTGTGAAACTCTCGAGAAACCGACGAGTTTTCGTCTTACTTTCGTCTACCGCGGGACAAAATTGCCCCGAGACGACTATTTTTTTTATCAAAGTTGTGATCTTTCTTCATTATCAAAGTTGTGATCGTGGTAGCGGCTGCAGATGCTCTTCGGGGCCGTCGCAACAAGCAGCTATGCCGCACCTGTTCTGCTATTTTGCGGGGTGTGGTGACGTTGACCATTAGCGCATTCCGTATTCGTAAAACTTCAGACAGAAAGCACTTGCAGTATGTAGGAAGCACGAGGGACGGCAGAGGTGAGAGATTATTCTAAGCGATTTCATCATTTTTCGTCACAACTGGAACTGCTTGTTACATCCTGCGGGAAACGATACTTACGTTGTTTTCTCGAGAAGCAGTGCATTGAGTCGCCTTCTCGGGCTCAGGTTATCGCCTGCAAACGCGTGAAGACAGAGAGGTGCGAAAGCCAAGAGATATAGGTCAGCATCCACCTGCACCTGCACCTCGACGCAAGTAAGTAGGTTGTTTACCGCATCAAAAATGTTTTACCGCTCGCTCGCAAGCCGAATCCGCCCCTCTGTGCAGCACCAGCGTGCGGCGGCACGCGAGGCGCGCAATGATTTCGTGCAGAGCCTGCAGCTCTCTGATGGCTATCTTTTCTTCCTCATCATTGGCGGATCCATGTTTGCGCGTTGGCTCGACATGAAGACCAGGTGGGAGGTGTACTGCGCCACGGCAGCCTACGTGCTTCTCTTTTTGGTGTATGTGCTCTTAAAGAAGCGAGAACAGGCACAGAAACCAGTGTTGGATACAGAATTGGAAAAGATCGACTAGTGCTAATAAAAACTATATGGATAAGGATATTAAGGATATGGGGGGCCACGGCCACCTCGTCGTGCAAGACACGCCAGCGGGTCCTGCTATTGCATTGGAAGCGGATGCAGCTGGACCACCTTCGGAAGGGTCTATTTTGTCGTGCCACGCTGACGCTCCTGTTTTCAAAAACCGTGACCAGATAAAATGAAGTTAAATCATCTCGATAATGTTCGTGAACCGATCTTGACGAGTTCGTGAGGAAACGCGTTCAAACAGCGGCGATTCATTCGCTGACCAAAACAGGAAGCACAAGTCTTCTTCTTGTTCGTTAATAGGCAGTACTCAGCGTTAGCCCTATCCCCATCCCTAACCCTACCTCTATTGTAGAAAGGTAGTACCTAGTCGCATTTCCGAAATGATCACTCACGATGATGCACAGCCACAGGTGCAATACGGGTCGCGACTAGGTAAATCGGCAATGGAAGTGGAATTTCAAGTAGCTCCATGAGAAGCTTGCCCTTGCGCTTCGCTGTGTGTACCTAGACCTACATCTCCTGATTCCACAGCGAGCGCCTGACCGATGCAGCTGCCGCAGCAGCCCGCTTCGGGCGCGCAGGGCCTGCGCGAGCAGATTCTAGCCAGGCTGCCGGCGGCAGAGCAAAAGAGGTTCACGAAGCTTTCCAAGGAGGAGCAGAACCAGTTTCTCGCGCAGAAGCACACTCAACTGGTGCAGCAGCGACAGATGCAACTGGCAGCGGCCGCAGGGAAAGCAGGAGTGCAAGTGCAAGCGCCACCAGCAACGTCAAGATTCGTTGCCGGCAGGTCGATGCAGGCTCCGGGTTTGGGGGGTGTTCCGGGGATGGGATTCGCTGTAGCCCCCGGCGGACTCGTCGGAGCTCCCGCGCTCAAGGGCGCACCGCTCAAGGGAAGCGCAGCGCCATCAACTGCAGCAGCAGCGAAAGGCGGTCTGCAACCGGCGGCTTCTGCGTTTCCCGGGACCGGGTATGCGCAGCCAGGCGGTGTTCTGATTGGGACCGCAGCGAGTAGCTCGTCCTCGTCAGCTCGTAACCTGCGGCAGCAGCAGCCCGGCGAAGAACCAGCTCGGAAGGCGCGGCGGCTGTCGCTGGAGCAGCGCGCAGCCGGAATTTCCCAGGACATTCTGAGCCAGCCGTTACCGGTCCCGTTTCCACTGCAGAATCCAGCAGGACGCAGTGCTGCAGGACGTCAGCCGCCGTCTGCACAACCTCATCAACCCCAGTACGGCAAGCAACCTAGCATGGTCTCGGTGACCACACTGCCCCCCCCGACCACTGCCGCCAACGGGCGCAAGGGAGTAGGAAGCGGCATCCTGCTGAACAGCGTGGTGCAGCCATCAGCGCACGAGCACTGGGAACGAATTATGGAAGACTACGTCGTATTCGAGGCGGAGAAAAAACGACGCGAGCAGCACTACCTGCAGAAACCGTGGCCGGTGCAGCGGCCTGCGTCGACGGAGCCGGCTGCGCAGCTTGCGGACGACGGAGAGACGATCCCGGTGGCGAGCGCCTATGCCGTAGGGCTGTTCGACATAAGCAACCTGACCGACGCGGTAAAAAAGCTCAGCTTCGGCATATTCCCCGCCGAAAGTTTCGCAGACGACGCAGCCATGGAGGTGATTGTCTACCTCGCGGGGGCCGTGCGCAAATTGTTTGGTGACATGCGGACGTGCGCTCTCCACGCGAAACGGAAGAAAATCGACGTACGCGATTTTTTTCCACTTCGTAGACAGAACAGCTGCCTGCTCCAGAGGATCACGTTTAAATTCTGCCATCAATGCACTGACTTCTGTTTTGTATCTATAGCTTCTACTTTTCCTTTTTCGTCGGTGTGATTCACGAATTGCTTATTTATTTATAACATCATCAGGTTGAGGACTTTGATTGCGCTCTCCGATGTTTCCACGACATGTCCCCGCCGTTGCGGAAATCTACTTTCGGGCAAGTGCCTCTTCTACTGAGCATGGATCGCGGCGGCATATTCGGCAAAGCGCGAAAAAGTTTTCCGCAGGTTTCCCCGGTACGGCAGCCCGTGGCCATGCGCGATCGAAGCGCTGTGGTTGCGGATGCGGTGCAATTTCTCATCCAAGAAGTGCAACAGTGCACCGCCAACGACCCAGACCGCCTCCCAGCTCTACTCAATAGTGCGGAGCCTGTACTGATAATCAATGATGACCTTGGCTAGCTGCAGCTGTCGTGTAGCTCTAGATGTAGCCGTGGCTGTCAGTTTTTCCCTTTGCTCAACTACAACGAATGAAGCCTCCTGCGACAACGCCGGCATTGCATTCACTATTCATGCATGCTGAAAGTGGATTTCATCATAGAGATACGATTTTTTTGGATAGCTACGTTATCTTCTTCTTCAGGTTTTCCGTCGCCCTGAGTTCGCGCAATTTGTGGGTTTCTTCTTTCGCACGGTGATCATGACGCACCTTTGCCAGCGAAAGGAATCCCCAACCTCTACCCGCTGGTGTTTTGCGCTACTGCTGGGAAAGCTTCTGCGTTGCTTCTCGGCGGCGCTCCACGATGAAGCGGTGTCGACGATATTTGACTTTCTCGACCGCGCTCTCGACGAAAGGACGCGGTCGGTGGGGAATAACAGAACGGAACCTGGCGCGACGACGATGCTGTGCTCGGAAGGTCAGTTGCAGGGTGTTTTCTGGGCACTGCTGATGTGTGACGCACCAGTGCATGAGCTGGGCGGGATTGCCGGCGTGAATCTGGAAGGCACAACACATCTGCTGAGGATTCAAAGAACAAAGCTCGACGTGCTTGATGCCGTTTTGTAGGGCATGTCTTCTGTGGAAAAAAAAAGCGCAAATGCAGAGAACCTGATGAATGTAGTGACGCTAAGCTCTGAGCAGACGCGCTGCTATGGATTGTACTGCGTATTTTTTTTTTCCAGCCGCGCTTCGAGGACTGGGGTGCCCCCCGAACAGTGTGCATCACCGCCTTAGCGCCGGGAGTCGAGCCACTCAGCCTTGACCGTCAGAAAGAGGAGCGGGGAACCACCGATCATGATGTCGGTTGGGGCACGTGAAGTTGTAGTTTTACGGCTACGAAATAAGTAAAGCTCGTTTTTTAAAAGCAGTGTTTTCCTTGATTCATCTCGACTCCGTCCTACTCGTTGCAGCATCGTGTTTTTCAAGTTCAACATATCTCGATAGATCAAGTATCATCATTTCGTGGGAAGTGCGACAATGGCATCTTTCGGGTCCGCTCAGTCTGTCACCGATGACAGTAGCGTCTTCATCTACTGCTTCGAGTCGAGCTCTACCTCGGCAGAGGGATACTACGAGCGCGCGGCCCGTGAAGCGGAGTGTGAAGTGCCGCGCGCAGACAGAAGTCTTCCTCGCGATCTGCCGACTCTTCTCAACAACGCCCCAGTAGAGGAGCTGCTCGACTCTGCACGACCGCCGGGCACGAACACGAAGCAGGACGGCGATGGATCCAACATTGAGACGAAGACTTGTGATGACCCTTTTTGTAACGTGGCGGAAGTCGGACCTGAGGGGCTCCGTAACCGCAAAGGGGGAGAACGGCCGCAGCAGAATCACCAAGACCAGAAGGCGGCCGTCAATGCAGCAGTGGAATCCTCCCACGTGGACCTGGGGCCGTGGAATTATCTCCGCACCGAGTGCAGCACGCTAGAAGAGCGTATCGAGGCGATCTGGGGTGCGACCAGTGATGACCACTTGAGAGCAGCAAAGGAAGTGGTCCTGCAGCATTGTACGCGCATCCGGGTCGCGGTCGTAAGCTACGATGCAGAGGCGGTGCTGCCGTCCCAAAACGAGTACAACACGAAGAGAAAGCACTACTTCGTGTTGTACTCGTTTCGGGACGGCAGCACGTTTTTTGGCGCGCCGCCTGTCGATCTGAAGGAGTGGCGGGAGCTGGCAGTGGACGGATGTATTTGTCGTGCGCCTTGTTCATCGACAACTGGAACTGAAGTGAAAGAGGACGATTCGATTGATTGCTTTATGAATACATTTCACAACTAAACTTTCCAGGCGAAACGTCGTCGCGCCAAGATTTCTCAGGTGTGGATCGGTTCAGGACGCACGCGAAGCGAGACGTGCTGTTCTACGCTCCGAATGCTGAATTTTCGAATAGCCCGGTGTTTCACAATATGCGCCGTTTTTACACGGTGCACAACGGGGTCGGCCTCGTCCTTTCCGCCAAGAAACATCTACGAAGAATCACCGAGTCAAACCCCATCACTGGCAAGTTGCTGCCTAGCGCTGCTGTCTCCGGGTATCAAGTCGGACAGGCAACGCTCCAGTCGCCGACTCAGGACGAGGAGCTGGGCGGATCGGGCTACTACATTTTTCCCGCCCACTGCACTTTCGACGTTGCGTGCAGCAGAGACGCAGCAGCTGTGGGCTCTATATCGCCGGAAAGCAGTAGTGTACACAACTACAACTTCCTGTTCAAGAAGACGCAAGCGGAAGTTGGCGACGAAGGCCACTGCCAGGTTCGTTTGTTCGGACGAATCGACCAAACGTGCTTGGTGTGCTGTGATCGCGATGACAGGGTGGGCTACGTGGCAGCAAGAACGCCCACAGACTGGAGCGAGGAATCAACACTCGCGTTCATACGAGCCACGATAGAAAATTTTGCGAGCGCACAGACCGGCTGCACAGTCTAACAAGTCACCAAATCGGAAACAAATCCAAGTCATACCTTTTTGACGTGGGAAGCAAGGCTGATGACCTAGTTGAACTGGGCAACTAAGTCGGTCAGAAACAGAATGATGATAATGATGTGCAGAACCAGATGAAGCGTTACTGCTCTTACATACAACTCGCAATACCATTTCAACGTGGACACCAGTACGCACGGTTGCGTCCTCCAAAATGCGGATACCTCTGTTCGCGCACTCCGAAAGCGCAGTAAATGTTCTACTGGGAGAACAGTACAGATTTTTCGATCGTTGTTGCATGTGCGTTCCGCGATTTCAGCGGACACTGAATGTGCATTCGGTCCTGGTGCTATGTTTGTATGCATCTTCTTTTATCTGTTCGAATTGTGGGCTAAGGATCAGCGATTTCACTTTTTGTTGTAGAAGCTGTACGTAGGTGTTTAGATCAATCTAGAAGTAGGGAAGGTACAGCAGAGCTTCGGACGTGGTACCCACCGCGGGGAGATCAAGTGCAACGTTCTACCGTGCACGAAAAATGTTTGCCTTCGACGACGTGGTTGCTTTCGGCGCCTCTGGCGCGGCGGTCGGGCTTGCTGGCGTTTTCGCGCACAAGATGCTGCGTCAGCCCGAAGCCATGCTCGGCGAGTACGGTTATAATTCTGCGGATAAGGAAGCCCTTTATCCGCTCGTCGTCTCGCTCCTCCGCTACACTGGCTGCGCTTATATCGCTTTCTGTAAGAAAGTATTTTTGGGGTTGTGACGCTGACAACTTGTCTTTGGGGTCCCTAATATCTGGGCGCTGCGTGTGCGTCCGAATATAGCGCAAAAACAAAAACAGAAGGAAAAACTCAAACCCGGCCCAGGTCTGATCACCGTGTACCTGATGACGCTGTCTATTTTCTACACGGGCCTGTGGCAGACCACCGTCGGTTTCGCTCTCATCTGGAATGCCGGGTCGCTTGCCGTGAGCTCCTATCGGGCGTACTACGAGGACCCAAAATCCGCGCGTAACAGCGAGACCAGCATCGCCGCGGCGAAGAAGAATGTGAAAATTGTCGGCGCCGTCGTTGGTCTGCTGCTCTTCGCCGAGTTCATGCTCTGGTGGTATTACCCGAAGGCCGGTCAGAACTTCGTCAACGACGCCTACAAGGGCCTCCCGGACGACCTTTCGCTGGTGAAGGAAAAGGTCAAGGCGTTCCTGCAGCGGCACCAGACCGTGCTGGGCTTCTAGAAACACTGAGGATTGTGCTTGTCGTTGTGCTTACTTACTTACGAGTGTATGTTTGGATTTGGATTTGGTGCCGGCGGAAGGCAGACGATAGAACACCTGTCGTTTTGCCGCTCTGTGCCGGAACTACAAGAAATACAGTCTGACTCTTTTCCAAAAGATACGCTAGTCCCACACTACTCCGAAATCGAAAAAGTTCAGAGAAGCTCTACCGGGCATGATCTCGGGTCGTGTTGCAAGTGGTGGAGTATGATGAAAAGGCTTTTATTCATTCGGAGTAAGTACAAGCTAGCTACTTCACAACCAAAAATCGAAGAATCGAAAAAGCAAGCACTGAAGGCTGATCGCGTAGACGAAGGTCGTTTAAAACTTTTTTTTTCCTGTCCAAGCTTGTGCTTGCCTACAACATGGCATGCGCAAGGACTCACACATGGCTGAAGAAAATGATGAGTAAGCGATTGGCAGACGTTGAAAATGAAAAACAAAAAACGCAAATCAATGAATCCTGATATTAGTCGTGCTTCAGCATGTCGGATTCGGAAGTCGAAACATCTACCGGCCTGTAACCTAAGTTCGAGACCGAGAGGAGGAGCTTCAAATATGGTTACAGCAAGTGAGCCGATGGTCCCGGTGAAAATTTTCGTGAAAAATGACTGATTCGAATTCACGATCTTGGATCTGTAGCGATGCTGCTACGCGTACACCTGAAAAATCCCTTGCCTTCGTCTCACAGAGTTTCAGGTTCAACGTGTGGCGCATCACATCGCCTTTTTTTTGCTGATCTGCGCAAAACGAGCTGGTCGTTGTCGTAGCTGGTTTGCCTTAGCGTACTCATGTGTTGGACATTCACTTTCGGAAGATTCAGTCACTCGCTGTAGGAGAAAACGGGGCGAGCGTCGTGCGGACGGTTTGCAGTTGCTCTCATTCATGTTGATTTCTTTTGGTCGTATTCAGCACTCGTTGTGGTGGTAGCATTAGTCGGTGCTAGAATTAGCGCAATCCGTCGCGGGCCACCGCCACCGCGCACTGGTGAACAAGTTCATACTTCAATAAAGAGCTGCGACGCGACGCAGGCATTAGCTGACAAAATGTGGGACCGACAGCTACTCGGGGTTCCGCTTCTCGATCGGCGAGGAGACTCTTCTGTCACGGCGAGAAGAAGCCCCTGTCCTTTAAACATCACGATACTCGCAGGTTTCGCCTTCGGGGCCGCACCTCTCCTGGCTTACTTCGGTTGCAGTCTACTGCGATGGGTTTGGCTAGTCGTCATCTGCGCGACCTGGTGCATTCCTGTCGGTTACGAGGTCGCATGGCGCGAAGTGATGCGGAAGGAGATCAGATACACTCCTGCTGGCGTCGAGCAACTTGCTGGAGAGCGGTTCAATTCGTGGAAAACTAATCGCATGACCATGTTACCGGACCGGCTGCGCAAATTTCGCAATCTCATTCAGTTCGTTGCAATGTACGGTCCGCCAATTTTGGTGCCCCGCGTTTTTTTGCCACGACACGTACCGCTGTGGGCTTTCGTGGCGGCGACCACCATTGTTTACGCAATCGCCTATCCACAAACGCAGCAGCACCTATACAGCCACGTTTTGATGGCGCACCTCGGACGAAAATCCCAACCCGGAAGGATATTCGGATTTTTGTGGCTTCGCGGGTTTCCGGCTTTCGAGGCCTTCGGAAACCAGCTGGATTACCTATGCGAATGGGCAAAGGATAAGGCCGGGTACTTGATGCTAAGATTCCATCCACGAGCTTGATCTATGAGAATCGGAGTTAAAATGTATACGAACATGATTCCCCCCTGGCTGAATACATCAATTCATTGTGAAAAATATGCCACACTCATACCAAGCTTTTCCGGCGATTTGAATTGCGTACAGCAGGGAGGCGCGCGCACTAGTTTGGTGGTATTGGGAAATAATTTCTTACGAGCAGCTGCTGGCATGCAATTCCAATTGGAAAATTTTCGCAGGTACAGTATCGGCATGGCGATTTTCGAGCTTCGGAATATAGTACGAGGGCGGCTGCTTGAGCACATTTGCAAAGTCGGACAGGATCTTCGATCTCTCGTCGATGTCGCATGGGGGTGGTACGTGTATTGGGACGGATTTAGCAAGGAGCCGACCGAGCGTTTCTTCGCGTATCTTGCGGATCCGGAGAAGGCAGCCCCCGAAGAGTTTTTGGGATCAAAGTTTTATCATCGGATGAAAAAAACGGAGGCAGCTCGCCGCGGAAACGCCGACAGGGACACACAGAAGAGCCCGCGAGACAGACAGCAAGTGGAAGACTCGGCTGGTGTATGCGCTGCGCCGTGTACTTCGTCATCGACTTCGAGAGCTACGACGCCATTGATATCAATTGTTGGCGGTGGCGGACAGGTCGCAAGTAACGACGCAGCCGATCCGATTTGGAGAGCCAGATTCCGGTACAGTCTGCGAGTTTTCGCGTGCTTCTTCCGAGAGTTGTTCGGCTGCGCCGACCGGACGTGGGTTGATCGTCCGCCTGCCCCCACATACGCCATGTGGCGCTGGACAGGCGGCACTCATGAGCCGATCTTCAATTCGAAGTTTCATGAAAGATGGCGTTGGAACCTCGTTCGAAAGCGCGGTCGCGTTCGATTCCTTCTCCTTACAACGCGCTGGCTCTGCATTTGCGTTATCGCGAACCTGCTAGGTGTAACGCCGGTACTGGCGTCGTTCGACTTCGCGGTGTGGGGCTCCTGGGGGAGCGCGCTGATAGACAATACGGCTCTGGACATTTTGATTTTGTACCTTATCGTGGCGGCAGCCTGCAAGCAGTTCTACGTCGGCGCCTACCAGAAGACCTGGATCCGCTGCTGCCTGCGGAAGCACCTCGCATCGCGCTGCCCTCCGCGGATTGTTTACGACGTGGACGGTTGGGTACGCTCTGAGGCGGGGCTTGTCCTCGGAGTTGCGCTCTTCGTCGCCAGCTGGTACTCCTGGTTGTGGCAACATCTGCAGCGACCGTTGGTGAACGCGGCTGTTGCGTATGGAACGAGCACCAACCTGAAAACGCTTGCTGCGTTTGTTGTCGAGGGCATGGTGGGGAGTTCCGTCTGGAGTTCGTTTCTGCTGTGGGTTGGGGCGAACGTCGTGCGGGGCTTCTTGTTCGAACGGCTTCAGTACACCTGCTACTTCGACTCCTCCGACGTCAAGACCTTACAGCGAAACCGAGACAGGGAGAAGCTGAACAGCGAGAAGAGGCGACTTGCTGAAGCCGACGCACAAAACTATCGCAAAAAAGCGATCACTAGGGAGATCGAGAATTTTCGTTCCTGGAAAAAAACACATACACAGCTGACCAGCGCGAACGGGGTGCACACGCGGATTCGTAACCTGGCACGAATGGTGCGCATGAAGGAAACAGATGCGGACTTCGTGGAGAGCCGGCGGCGTCACGTGGTTAACTTTTTCGATGATTTTCGCGCAGGTCGCATTGAAATAAAAGATTTCGGTCGATACGGTCGTCTCCCACCACGATGCAAGAGACTGCCGCCTGAGGTCGCACAGCAGCGCAAGGAGGAACGAAAGAAACGTATTCAAAAAAAGATCCGGAGCTTGGTGCGACCCACTGTGAAGAAGCGCCAGGGCTGGTCTAACAAGACGCCGAAGGAGACGGACGATGCCGCGAAGAACACCTACATCTTGCCGTGGAACACGCTCAGTTGGATGCGCCAGCGACGCAGAGTGCGAAACGCGCGCGACCGGATCTTATGGTCGAACGGTCTTGCTCGAGAGGGCAGCGACACCCGTTACAAGCTGAGCAATTACGCACTGTCCGTCACGCAGCTTTCGTGGGTGTTATGGTGCTTAGGAATTTAGCTCGATCTTTCACTGCTTTCAGACTACAGATGGCGGCTTTGTCAACGCACAAACGATTGCTTCATCTTCAGCTTGCTCGTGAGTCTCGAGGCCAAAAAAAGTGCTTCAATCGTCGTGACAATCTGGCTCATCGTGATTCCCGCGTGTTGCATCGAGGATGATCCCTCGTGCAGGAGAGAACGTCCGAGCGAGCGAGCCGCGCCTCGACCCCGACTGTCGATCTTCGTGAATCGTAACCCACATCAGCCTTGTGCTCGTCTTTGCTTTTCTATCGGATGTTTATAAATCTGGCTCGTCGGTCGTGGACATCTGTAGCCGCTTTCATCCAGGCTTTGATGCGCGATATACTTCGGAATCTTCTATGCACGCAAGTGCAGAAAGACGAACAGTCATACAGCCTTTATTTCCATACGTATGACATCAACATACGACCCGCAGTGACTAGTTCTTCTCTTAGTCTGATACTGGGGCAGCTTGCTTTCACAGGCGAGGGACACTATGCTAGGATGCGACGGGCAGCGGTATGGCGAGACAGCCTGGTCGGATCTCCTGGCCCAGAGTAGGCCTGCGGCCCTGCAGCGGCCGCGAGATGCCTCTCTACGGCGCCGCCAGCGAGATGGCGAAGCGTCCGGCATTTTGCTCTCGCGGTCGAGCAAAGAGCCCCTCATAATGGAGGAATTGCTGAAACACGACGAAGATGAGTTGTTTCTTCCACGAAGCAGAATGGGCTCGAAGATGAATGACCCGCGAGGACGCACTGGCGCGGTATTCGGCGCGTCCAAAGAAGTGACTCTACCGGCTGCTCCGCCGTACGACGACATTCCACTGCCACCAAACTTGGCGGTGCCGCTCAGCGAGTATTTGCGGCGACCGTCCGGCATTGGCAGTATCAGCAACACCAACGCTTTGCTGCGCCAGACGTCGGGTCGTGTACGACGGCAAGAGCAGGTCGCACCGAGTGTCTTGCTACCCCCGCAGAACGGACTTATAATTGCAGACGCGGCGACGTCCCCAGGACGGTCTGCGGGGGGAGGGGATTTGGTAGTTTTGCCGACGCCCGCCGGGGCATTGAAGCCACCGCTTGTTCGAGAGGTGGTGCCCCCGACCGCGCAACACGTCAATGTTCCTCTTGCTGAAAATATCGGGATGCAAACCGCTTCAGCGTCAGTTGAACCAGCAGCCGCACCAAGTACAGACGGCCGAAGCAGCCCACCCTCCATGTTCCGCGCGAAGAGAGTCTACCATGCCGCGCGAGACAATCGGCCGCCGCTGTACTCAGAACACAGCCGCCAAGACATGATCAAATACAATCGGGGACAATTTGCTGCGGAGACGATCTGGGAAGAGCGCATGCGGCTTCAGCTGGAGGAGGACGCACGGCTAGAGGTGAAATCTTATTTGCAAAGTTTGTGCTGGTTTGCAGACTAATACGATACGTTCAACTTGTTCTCCAGGTGTTTTATTGAAGCAGGAACTGCCGCAGATACGTACGGACTCGAGATCGTTTTCCTTGTCGCTCGGCTGTTGCGAAGGCGAACTCCGATGGAATTCATGACTCACACGAAAACTAAGAAAGTGCATCAAAAAATGAAAAAGGCGGAGCGTCTTCGCGAGGAGCAAAGGCGCAAGGCCGCTGAGGAGCAGGCCGCGCTGGAGGCAGAGATGGCGCGGCTGCGAGCGCTGAAGGAGAAGCACGACAAAGCCGAGAACGATTTCGCGAAAGCCGCCGTCGTTCGCCACCAAGTTTTGAAGGCGCAGAACCAGCTGAAATTGCAGTTGAAGAATGCGCAGAAAAGGAAGGCCGCCGCGGGTAAGGACAGTGGCGGAACAGGTGACCCGGGCGGCGACGGTGATCCGTACAGGGGCTACGACACCGGCGACTGGCTGTCGAATCTCGGCTCGAAAATCGGGCAAGCGCTGGTCCCCTTCGAGGCGGAAACCGATCCGTACTTCGTTGCCGTCCAGATCCTTGTCCACCACGCGCGCGGGCTCCCGGCCACGGACAGCGCGTGGGAGCACGGCGCGGGGGTTCTCGGGAGGTGCGACCCCTACGTGTGCATCTCCCTGGTGAAGGGAAACCCGATTGGGCGCCAGCCGCGCTACGAGGTGCAGACGCCCGTGAGCCGGACCGAGCACATCGCCGGGAGTCAGGAACCGGTGTGGGACGCGCTGCTGGACCTAGACGTGGGAAATCACATCGTGCAGCCGTGGGATGGCGCGGACATGAATGTGTACGTGGAATTGTGGGACAGCGACTACGTCGTGGACGAAAAGTTCGCGCATTGTGCGGTCCCCTTCTTGGACATTCTAGAGATGCGGGGAATTCGCTATCTGCATCTGCGGCCGCTGGTGAGTGCGCGGAGAGCGGAAAAACGAAAGGCGCGGAAAAAGGCAAAGCCGAGCGCATCCGATCGCCGGGGGAAAAGGTCAGCGGAGAGCGACGACGAGGCGCAGAAAAATGGTGGGCCGGCAGAGGGCGCTGAAGATGAGAAGACGCGGAAGCGGAGAAAGGGCTCGCCCGCACCGAATTCAGAGCCGGAAAGCCCGGACAAATCCCCCGGATGGTCTGAAAGAACGATGACGACGTCGGATACTTCTTTCGTTAGCACCACGACGGAAGATGGTGGCGAGGGCCACGACTCGTCCCCGGACGAAAACGATGCCACAAGCGGAGGTCCGGCCCCCGTTTCGCTGCGGAGCGGCCGCAAGAAAAAGTTTTTCACCAACTTTCGGATCCTGCGCTTGCGCGCGCGATTTGGCAAGATTGTCGCCGACAAACGCGGCCGCATCGAGATCCAGTGTTTTGTGGGGCACGTCTTGGGCGTGTCCAGCTTCCAGCTGAAAGCCTTTGTCGAGCTGCGCTGTGTGCGTGGGGACCCGCGGAAGAAGCCCTACGACAAGGACGGCGCGCTCGCGGCCAGCCGCACCCCCGCCAAGTTCTGTGAGCACCGCAGCTGCGAGTGGAATCAGAATTTGGTCGTCTCCTGCGTGCCGGCGAACGACGTTTTTGTGAGTTTGGTCCTGTACCGGTCCAACCAGGTGGCGGCGGAGAATGCGTTGGGGCACTGGTCTGTGAACCTGTTCAAGCTGCTGCGGCTGTCGGGGCAGCGGCCGATAAAACTGAGCCCTGTGTACGTGCCGGGGCGGCCGAAGCCAAAGTTTCCGCTGGTGGCGAACAGCGGCATCTGGCTCTCGTTTCTGGGCAGCGGCGTGATGGAGGAAGAGCTGCCGGACTACGACAACGCCATCGAGCTGGACGAGAACTTGGTCCGGACGGAAGTCGTGCCGAACATTCTGGACGTGGCGGCGCTGCGCGCCGGCGGCGAGAGGCTGCTGCCCGTGCGCATTCGGGTGAATCGGGCCGTGAACCTTCCGGACCCCTGGGGTGCGGGGAGCAAGAGCGACCCCAAGAACTCCAACGGCGCGACGGCGGCGAGCCGCAGCGGCCGTCGCAGTAGTACTTCCTCCAGCATGATCCCGGCTGCTGCCGACAGTGCCTTGTTCGTGGAAGTGAGCCTGCTGCAGGACAGCGGCGTCGGGAAGTTTCTCGCTTTGGAGCCCGCGACCACCGAACTGAACGACGCAAAAGAGTTCCCGATGTTTTACGCCTGGGGGGACGAGGAGCTTCTGCTCGAGACGGTGCCGCTCCACGACGACACGCTGCTCCTGGGGGCGCGCGTGATGTACTTCCGCGTGGACCCGATCACGCAGCAGAACCACTTCGAGGAGGTGGTGAAGGGCGAGCTGCCGTTCCGCAGCCTCTTCGAGTCGGCGGGGCTGCGCCCGTGGAAAGGCTTCGTGCAGGCGCCGGTGCCGCGCGCCGTGCGCCTGCAGTGGGAGCGGCACGAGGAGAAGAGCGGGGGGCAGCCACTGCTAACGCTGGCGGCCAGCCAGAAGGACAGCGAGAAGGAGCCGATGCGGCTGACGCAGGGAGTGGACGTGGGGGCAGTGGAACTGGACATGAAGCTGCAGCACCTGGACAAGCAGCTGCTCATCTGGCGGGTGAAGGAGGTGCGCAAGCTGGGAAAGCGGGAAGTGTTTCTGAGAGCGAGGGTAAAGGTGGAGATGCGGCTGCTGCGGTACGACCACGAAGCGGGGGGGATGTACGATCCGGAGGAGGACGAGTTTATCTTTTTTCCGGGCGCGCGGCAGGAGGAGCACGCGGAGCAGAAAGAGGCGTTCGAGAAGATCGAAAAGCCGTCCAAGTACGAGAGGCGCGCACTGAAAAAGCTCGACGCGAAGTTGGGGAAAGACCGGCATGCGGAACTGCAGGTGGACGCGCAAGAGACGGAAGCCGCGGCAGCGAAGCCGGGCGGCCGCTTTGTATTCGAGGACGCAGAGTTTATGTTCAACTTGCAGTCTCTGGCGAGCAGGTACTACAACCTCGATGAGGACGACGAGGCGGGAAAAAAGGGATGGGAGTTGCCGGACGTGGTGGCGGAGCTGTTTTCGTGCTTCCACGTGATAGTGTGGGGGCAGCCGGAGCCAACAAGCTTCGTCGAGAGGTTCGCGCGACAGTGGCAGCCGTTGTGCCACTTCACCATATCGGTGGGGGACCTGCTGCGCTGCCAGGGACTGATCCCACTGCGTATGGCGAAGAAGCAGATGGACAGATTCACCGGTGAAGGCGTGGAAAGCGACTCGAGTGAAGGCGAAGATGAAGACGAGCAGCCACCGAACGACGGCGAGGAGGGCGAGACGACGGGATCTTTACTCCTCAGCCCGGATGATCGGACGATGTTGAAAATCCAGAATCGAGTCAAGAGGCGCATCGGCAGACATAAAGCGAGGCCCGGTTTGTTTGTGAAGGTTCTGCCCGCGAAGTCGATGGGTGAGATAACGAAGAATCCCGACCTCGTGGACGACCTCGACGAGGCGGACCTTCCGGAGGTGCCGAAAAAAATTCTTCTTACGGCAAACGTGACGCACGCTCGGAGCCTGCCGCAGACGCGCACAAAGTTCTTCGGCGGGAAGGGTTGCTACCCGTGGGTGCGTGCGAATCTCGTCCGCGGCGATCCGATTCAGGAGGAGGAGGACTCGGTCGCCGTGCTCGAACAAAAAAAGACATACACCCGCGACGGAACATCCGTGAATTTCAAGCAGAAGCTGCCCCTTGGCCCGGTGTCCTCCGAGGACAAGAACATGTTTCTGCACTTCGAGGTGTTTGACACTGCGGTCTTGTTCCCGTATGAAATGATCGGGAGGTGCAGCGTCAGCCTTCACGACTGCTTTCAGTTGCGTGGCGTGCGGCCGCGAAAATTGAAGTTGATCCCCTCAGGCGTTAGGGGCGGGTCCGATAAGCTCGACCCTTTGCTCGCTTTCGGGGGCGGCGACGATGCGTCGAGCGGCACTGGTGATGCTGCTGCAACCGAGGACGGTCAGGACGCGACTGCGCAAACAGAAGGAGAGTGTTTTTTAAAGTTCGAGAAAGTCGATTACGAGACGGAAAAAAATTTGGGTGTGCAGGTCCGCGTGATGAAGATTGTTTTACCAAAGCAGTTTCCGCCCTTTCCTCTGGAAAACCTCACGGAGCCCATCAAGCTCTACGCAGAGGCGCGACTCTGCAGGAATGGGGATCCGCGGCTGTGCAGTACGGACGACGAGCTGAAGCTTTGCACGCTGAAAAAGACTTTGCGGCCGGCGCGGTTCATACTGCCAGCGAAGACGCGCGAGAGCAGGGCACGAACCAGCGGCGCCGCGAGAATCACGTCGCGGAAACCGGAATTCGATGAAGTGCTCAAAGTTGTCGCGGACGACAAGACCCATGACGAGGACATCTACTTTTACCTGAGCTTTTTCTATGAGGGCAAGCCCACGGGTTTTTTGAAGTCGTTTTTTGGGGGCCGGGAACAGTTTCAGATTGGGCATCTGAGTATCCCAATTGCGACACTGCTGCAGCACTTTGGGTACAGGGGACTGCGCCTGTACCACCCGCCGAACGTGGACGTTAGTGGTGGATACGACTTAACCAAGTCGAGACTGCACGTCTCGGTGGAATGCAAGAAGGTGAGTACTGGAGCGGCTGTTACCGCGGGGTAAAGCGTTGATGCGACCATGTTTTAAGGCGGCGAGCGCTGAACGCATGACGGACAAGAAACCAATCGCAGCCTTTTTGGTGGTCGTGTAGTCACTTTTGATACAACTACCCGCTAAGGCAAATCTCGCCGATCTGTGCTCATGTTTTTTGTTCGAACTTTAGATCGCACTCGCAAGCTAGCACGACCGCGACCGCCGCCTCGGTTTCTCGGATGCAGATCCTTTGTAAAGGCCTACGTGTGACGCGGTCTGAAATTGCATACTGGGGGAGGATCACAAATGTGTCGCGATCTTCATATATGGAATAGCAGTAGGTTTGGAAGCGTACGAATACGATCTGCTCGTGAATTTCTGTTCCATCGCATAACGCTTTCGCTTGCTTCAACGACCGTTACACCTGATGTATGTTTGCTTTGCAGCACGACCTCGCCTTCTCTCACGCAGACGACAGGTAGACAGAAATTGAGAACTGACTGCGTTGCTGAGATTTGTTTCGATGCCAGTAGCTATTGACAATCAAACTCAAAGTCAAACAGAATGCCGAAGTTGATTCAAGAGCTGGACCCCAACGACCGGCGTTCGCATTCGGAAGTTGCCCTCACGGAAATCGACGGCGCGAAGGGTGTGTGGGTACAGAAGGGCGCCCTTTTCTTCAAGTCCACCACGAAGGAGGCTAGCGCGCACGTGAGGAAAACGGCGGAACGCGAGGAGAGGGCCATTATAGCAAAGGAGCAAGCGGTAGCGGCAGAAAAAGCGGACGCAACGAAACGCACTAACAAAGAAATTTTGCTGTGAAGATCAAGATCCATCCATGATTTCGAGTGTGATGTGGAAAAAGACGGAGGATCCGGAAGCGATTGTCGCGCGCCGACTCGAGCGCAAGCAGCAGAAGGAGGCGCGACAAGTCGCAAAGCAGAAACCGGCGGAAGGCAAGTGCAACTTCTTCCTGCAGCAGAAATCGAGGTACTGCAAATTTCCGCAAGTGCCCGGGTCGCGGTTCTGCGTTTGCCACGACGTGACTAGTCCAGGTTCTGCTGTGCCGGACAATGGGGCGGGGGTATCAACGGCGACGTCACGAGTGAGTGTCGGAACTGCGACTACGGGGACCACCGGGACCCCGGACATCTTCGAAGTGGGTGGTGTCGAAGGTCTGGCGACCGAAGACGCCGACCTTCATGGAAGTGTCGTAACTTGCATTCCAGCTGGAGACCTCGTCCAGGGTGACGCAGATATCTCCGAGAAGCAGCAGCGGAAGGCGCGAAACGCGGGAAGCAAGTTTCGAAAGCGGATTCCATGCCCGCTGGATCCCAGTCACAGCATCTACGAAGACCAGCTGCAGAAACACCTGACGAAGTGCTCGAAGCATGCGCAGAACGTTTTTGTCGAGGCGCAACCATGCTACAAGGCGAAGTGCAACCTGCGGCCGGCCATACCGATGTCGCCCGCTTGGGACTACGATGCGAAGATAAATGTTGCGGAGTTGACGGTAAGGTACCAGACCGCGGTTGACGTCCTGCTGTCGCAGAAGAAGATGGAGACGACGGACAAGAAGCTCGCTGTAGCGAATACTCCAGTAGTTGTAGATCGAGCGGGAGATGATCCACCAGATCGAGGAGGGGACCTACATCAAATAGACGCGCCCGCTGAAGAAGTCAACGGGGAGCGAGATGAAGAGCACGCTGGGGGAAGAGCCGCCGCGCGGAATGCGGAAAAGACGGACCTCAAGATTTGGGCCCCAATCATTCATGCTGCTTTCGATGCGGCTTGTGGCATGATGGCGTGGCTCAGCGCGGGCGACGCAGAGAAAGTCATCCAGGGCACGAGTTTCTTGCAAGAATCGTGTTCGTGGCACGACGATCGGCCTACCAAGAAACGAAGAAGCGGGGAAGCGGTACAACTCGTGCCCTCTGGGTCCACTGAAGTCGAAATGCGGGCTTCGGAAGATGAAGATGCTTTCGGGTCCGTGCTGCGGTATGCGTCGGACCAGATTTCGCGGCTCGAGAATCTGGGGAACAAACACAACCTGCAGAATCGTAGTCTGGTGGACGCGTTTCTTCGAAAAGGCTTGGTGCCCGATCCTGACGAGCATGGACGCGGAGTGACCTACTACCTCGAGTACGGGAGCGGCAAGGCGGCACTGTCGCGCTGGCTCGCACTTGCGCAAACCAAGCTGCATGGGCTGGCCCGCGCGCATTTCTTCGCGATAGAACGGGAGGCGAGGAGGAACAAAGCCGAGAACAAGTTGGAGCAGAAGATCGGGCGTCTTCGTCTAGACATTGCCGACTTCGACCTTGTGGGGCTGCTGCAGCGAGGAAAAGCGGCTGGCGCGTCGGACGAGAAGGACGGCATGGAGGTTGAAGATGACGCCCGGAGGAACAGGCTAGCAGCAATGCCATCCAACCAGCGCGCGCAACTCGAAGACATCGAAACACAAATGCGTAGCCTCCAGCCGTGCGCATCCGTAGTCGTGCACGCAAAGCACCTCTGCGGTGGCGCGACGGACCTGACACTAACGAGTCTCGAATGCTTATGCTGCGCGCCGGTAGGCGAAGAGAGTAATGCGCCCCGCGCGTCTAGACCTGGCATCAAAATTGGAATCGCGACGTGCTGCCACCACCGCTGCGACACTATAACGTACGTAGGTGCGGAGTTTTTGCAAAAAGTGGTGGAGAAAATTGCCGGCAGCTGCACCCCTGCGACAGATGACCATGAAGAACGAACTTCTTCTCGAATGCAGAAAGTTACGGTTCGCGAGCTGTTTCAGTCGCTGCTGCCGATCACGAGCTGGGCGACGTCAGGGCTTGATTGCGAGGAAAAGCGGGCTTTAGGGACGAAGGCGAAGCGGTTACTGGATTTTGGTCGCATGTGGTACTGCCGGGAGAAGCTCGGGCTGGCGCAGACTTGCGGACTCAACTACACGACGAAAGAGATTTCGCCAGAAAACTTTGTTCTGCTTGCAACTGAAAAAGAGTAAAAAACTTTTCGCGGTCGTCGAGGTCCTAAAATAATCAGTGCCGAACCCGAAGTCGTTCGCGTGCTGAGCTGCGGGCTGGAACGAAGCCGTGGAAAAGGAACTAGACAATTACAAAACATAAAACATCATCTTGTGCCGCCCGATACTACGCGCACTGGCGTTTCAATTTCTCGTTGAAACCAGAAGTTCACTTTCGCTGTTCAATCATCCTGGGGCACCAACAAGGGCGCTACGTTAATTCGGGGTATTCCTCGCTCTCGCACAAGTTATGCTTCCTTTGTCGCCGGGTCGTACACTTTCGTAACACTGCGTCCTAGTCACATTGAATCAAACAGTGTCAGAGTGAGACACGAGTATCGCGAAGCTGCACATAAAAAAAGATAGGTCCTTGAAACTTGTTTTTCCTTCACCAAGAAGATCTAGTATAAATGGTTGTGAGTGTGACGAAGACAAGAATGTAGCCCTAAGATTCCAACTGGACCCGGCCAGCAGAAGCATACTTTTCTTAGCGTATGGCCTCCGTGCCGGTTTCTCTTCCTCAGCCGGACGGCTTCATTCTTTCCGATGCAGTTGCCGAGGATCTGCTGCACCGTGCGTACGTGGGGGTCGCCGATGGCGATGGTCACGCCGAGGATAGAGCGACGATGGCTGCGATGGGTGCTGCGGGCGCTTACGGTGAGATCCCCTTTGTTTCGGTCACGAGGATACTGTCCCGGTTGGCGAAGGATATCACGCCCAACGACGTTTTTTACGACCTGGGCTGCGGAGTTGGAAAGTTCTGCTTGCAGGCGTTTCTGACGGGAAATTTGAGCAAGGTCGTGGGCCTGGAGCTCGGGCCGCGGCGGCACGCGGCGTGTTGCGCGGGGCGGGAAGCTGTCGGGCGCATGCTGGCGGCGCTGGACGGGGAATTGGAGAATGACGTGGGCGGTGCAGCAAGGGCCGTAATCACTGGCGGGACTTTGGCGTCGTCGAGGTCAAAGACAATCTCCCCACCGCGGAAAAACACGTACAGCGCGGTTCTTGACGCCGCGGCAAACCGATGGACGGTTGTTTCGCACGCGAACCCGGGTTACGTGGAGGTTGTAGTGGATCAGGTGCTTCCAGGACGCGGACGAGGACCGGCCGCGAAACCTTCCCGTGGTCAAACATCATGTGTGCGGAACGAACGCGGCGCATCTTCGTCTCCAGTCAAGAAACCGCTCGTGACGCGCCGGCCGATTTCGCCGAACAAGTACTTTCCGGCCGCTTGGCACCGTCGGAACGCATACGCGTTTCGTAGATTGAGCAGAACTTTGCTGTCCGGCGCAGTTGATTTCCGCTGCGAGGACATCCTCAAATCGAATCTTGCCGACGCTTCGATCGTGTACTGTGCGAGTGCCCTGTTTCCGACCACAATGATGCGGTGCATACTCAAGAAGCTGGCGGGGGAAGCTAGGAACCTGCGGTGGGTGCTAACCCTTAACAAACTGCCAGAGTATGGAGACGGGAACGATATTCGCTCCGCAGTAGTAGAGGATTGCGAAGGAGGCTCGCAGAGCCGGTCGAGTAAGGACGATCGATACGACATTCTTGCCGAAGCGCTCGAACCGAAAATCGAGCAGGACGGCCAAAACGAGTCGAAAAAGCTGCCGGTAGATTCAGATACCCAGAGGAAGGACGAGCTGCACGATTTTATCGAGCAAATGCGCAGACGGCTTGCTCACAACACGACTGTCTCGTCAGCTTCGCCGGGCAAGGCTGTTGAGAACTGCGACGAACAAGCGACGCAGTTGTGCGTGGTACCAGTATCAGCGGGAGCTCGGTCCGACACACCGGGTGCACTGCAGCTTTGCCTCACTCATAAATGGCTCCTGCAGCAATCTTGGGCAAGCAACGTAATGGTTTATGCGTACAAATGTAGCAGGCCGCAGGCGTGATAGCTACCGGATAAAAAGATCTTCTGAGCGAACAAATACAAAATTTTTTTTACGTGGTGACCACACATATCCAGAGAGGGGAACCAGTGTAAGAGCTGTTTCTTTCTTTTTCCGCATCCGCTTTCTCTGCTCAGTCGGGGATCGCTCTTTTGTCTGTGTTGCTCGTCCCGAAAGAACATAGTAGATTGATTGATTGCTCGTATCGCGGCCCCGCGCGGAGCCGGACGCGATGCATTATGCGTTGTAAAGAGTACCAGAAGTTCCAATTCCAGAGGCTTATGCAAAATAAAGAACACCCTGTTGTGAACCTGTTGGCATAAATGAATCAAACACACAGTTTAATGTACCGAACGGCCTCCATGCATGGATGCAGCACATGCAGCATGACGAACGCGATTTCCGCTTCGATATGTATGTCCGGTTTTAGTTTTAGAAGCGGTGACGTACTAGCACTAAGGCTAAGGCTAAGGAAATGCATGTCGAAGTCGAAGAACTGGAATACGTAGAGTCTATCATTGGGCGCGGATCCTTCACATCCCTATTTCACAAAAGCAAGTGTTCGCATTTTGGTTTGTCGGCGATGCCGTGTAGAAATTGTTGGTGTCAGCGCTTGTGCCTGGGTCGATTTTCGGTTGCAAGATTTGATTATTTTCAACAGAGTCGGTGTGGGGGTCGTGCGTCTGCGGACAGAAAAAACTATTGATTGATTGATTGATTGCATATTCATTGCACGACGGCCAGTGGTCGTTGTGCATGTGGAAAGACGTCGCTCTCGTTTACTGGTGCATGAACGACTCTCAATCGGTCGCGTTGCAGTCTGTGTCGTGATTCGTTTCGATTCGTCGTGAATCTCGCAAACGGTTTATGTTTGCTTGCGTCGTCATCCACTTCCACCAGGTCCCAACCGCTGACTGGAGCCTTCTGCGCCCCGGACCTAGCGATTTGAACGCAGGAAACGCCTCAGCCAGGCTCCTGCTGATGGAAAGGAACAAATAAAGCCACCAGCACATCGTGTAAGTTGTAAGTAGGTGTACCCGTACCCCTGTACCCTCTGCCTGACATGGGGCGCGAAATCAACGAAGAGGACCATCACCACTTTATGAAGCCGCTGAAGGCGGCTGGCGGACAGAAGCTCGTCACTGTCAAGCTCGAGGGCGAGGCAGATCCAGGTTCGGTGCAGCTCGAGGAAGGCACAGGCGAGCCTTTGGAGTGCGGTCCCAGTGCGGGGGCGACGCTTGCGGCCCGCGAGAGCCAACAGACGCCTCGCACGCCGTCGCAAACCCGGCCAGAGGCGAAAAAAGAAAAGCCGGCGCTGGCCACGGCCGACGGATGGGTGCGGTACCGAGATCGGTATCTGGCTGGCGGAGCTCCGCTCTCGTGCGTGGCCGAGATTGGAGGAGAGAAGAGCAAGAGAGGAGCGGTGTGCCCGACGCTGAAAGCGGCGAAGAATTACAGCTCAAAAAAATGCATTTTTAGACGCATCTTTTAAAAACGTCCGTCCCCTTTTTTGGCCTGTTTTGTGCGTTTCTGTAGCCTCATCACAAGACCGCGCGGCCGCCAGGACAGCAGGGGTTGGC
>RXOD01004004.1:0-32114 GCA_005223375.1 Amoebophrya sp. AT5.2 | reverse complement strand
GGACATCAAGGAAGCTGCCGACAAAGCAGTCGCGGACAACGAAGCTGCCGAAAAAGCAGTCGCGGACATCAAAGAAGCTGCCGAAAAAGCAGTCGCGGACATTGAGGAAGCTGCCGAAGAAGCAGCCGCGGACAAGGAAGGTGCTGGTGCCGGTGGTGAAGCCGCAAACAACACGGAGATGAAGGACAACGACGCTCTGGCGGCGGAGGACGTGAAGGGAGACCCCAGTGCCGAGAAGAAGGATCGGGGGGACGGGCCCGATGGCGGAGAGGAGGAAACAAGGGCGGACAGCGAGAAGGATCCAGAGTCGGCTGGTACGGGTTCGAAAGGGGATGAAGATGGTGAAGAAACTCCGAACGTCAACAACGCTTCGGAGAGTGATGAAAATTCAGGGGACAAGGGCCAGAGCGACAACGATGACAGCGGCATCGGCCCGTTTCCAACGATCCTCGTGGTGGTGTGCGTGGTTGGCGTGTGCGGAGCGTTGGTGGCAGGCGGTCTCTACTTCGCAAGGATCTGGGGCGTCTCACGCGATGAACACGGCGAAGGCTGTGATGCGATCGATATCGAAGGCGAGGCTGAAGATGTGGACGTGGAGCAGGGACGTAGCGGGCAAAACGCGTTGGGGGACGAGCGCGACTCGCTGCTCTTGTGTCCGAAATCCACAGCGCGCGCAAACACCAGCAGCGACCGGGGGGACAGGGACTCAGTGTCGCTGGTAAACTCGAGCTCGCCAGAACCAGTGATCGTCGTGCGGGACGACGACGAGTAACTACGAAGGAACGCGGATCAAACTGTGCGTAGTTTCGCGGTGAGTCGAGTGAGATATTTTAATTTTTGCGGTCGGATTAGTTAGGCCGTGCAAACGTACTGGTATAACAGCGGTCACTCCCTCCTTCCTCGCAGGCCGGAGCCGTGCTCCTAACCAGGACACGCCTATGCTTGCCAGGAGCGAGGAAGTAGACGCTTCTATTTTACACTGGAAAATATTTTTTGGTCGTTTTGAAACTCTGACTGTACGTAGATACGAGTCCAAATTCAGAAAACAGGCTCACTACTCATATTGAGTGAACGTGAAGACGTTGCAGGTCGTTAAGTCTAAAGCAGACAATAAAAAAATCGATTCGGAACCAATTCGGACCCAATTCGGAAATTTTGAAAATCAAGACTACAGGACCAGCCAGACGACCGCAGATGAGCTCCCGATGAGCTCCTGACCTGTAGGATTTGGTCAGCAGAGAACCACCCGGCGCGGGACCGATCCGCCGCACAGAAGCGGGCACCGCGAACGGCGGAATATATCAGCAAATGCTGCCCGCACCAGGTTGGTGCGTTGTGGTGCCCGTGCGTGGAGACTAGGACACGGAGTCGCGGCTCCCCTAGGTAGTTCTCCTTCACACAGAGTAGGACTTTTTCCGACTCCAAGCCCAAGCTGCAGGACTTGCATCTCGGGCGCTGGGAGGGTTGAAATTTCCACCACGACGCGTCGCTGTTTCTGGCTTGATCGGGCGGGCCATGGGCAGGACGGGCGGTCTTGGCGATTCACTCTGCGGGGAAAGCAGGCTGGCAATAGTGGCTGGTGCTCCGGGTTGATGACGTGGAAGCGGGGCGGAAAGACAAGCAGCTTTTTGGCGTTGGCGACATAATGCTTTAGATACTTATAAATAAAATTAGTTGGCTCTTCCGTTTCCACGATGAGTAGTGCGTAGTTCTAGCGCCATCGATCGAAATTGAATGGCAATGCAATGGCAATTGTTCGCCGCTCGCGGAGCGGCCTTCGTTAGTCTTGTAGAGCTCGAGAATCGATATCGGCGTCGAATACGAGCGGAAGTAGCAGATGCGTATCGGGTCCGAAGCTGTCGAATGTCAGAAAGTGCTCCGCCCGTGCCACGAGCAAATCGATCGACGAAGTTGTGAGTGCATGCGATCGCAGTCGATCCCCGCTTCGAGTGCTTATGTATCTACAGTTTTAGGGGCTGCGTCGTATTAGCACGACGGTAGGAGGCGCCGCGCGTTGATTTTTATCTTTTGCGTCGCTCTGCCTGGCCTGCTTCGGTTTAATAAAGGGCAGCGCAGTAAGCCTGCGGCTGCGGACGCAGTAGAATACTATTAACTTATCGAAGAGTCTCGCGCATTCTCCACGTTGGAATCCGAGTAGAAGCGGCTTTTTTCTTCGGACAGAGCGAGGAAGTGAGCTCATCATACAAAGACGAAAAGCCAAAAAGCTAGTCGTGCCTGTTGTAATAGCTGCGCTCACCGTGACCAACCCGGCGGCGGAACTTCCGAAGAATTCACTGCTGTCCCACTTCCGCCTTCCCGTCGCCGCGCAAAAGCGTCGCTGTTGGCGTTCGTTGCTGCTTCAAGTTCATCTGCTGCCGAGGATGGCGACTAGCCTGCTGGATGCGATGTTGGCAGAAGCTGCTGGGGATTTAACCGCGGTCACCGCGTTCTCTGCTCGAGCCCAAAGCGAGGATGCGAGTCGGCGTGAAGGACTCTCTGGCGGAGTCGGACAGTATCGCAATCACGAAGCGTCCGTCGGGCCCGCGTTCGGCGCTCTCTGCGATAGCTCGGCAGAGCGCCTTGCGGATTGTGCCGACAGTCGGGCCGGAATTCGTGGCGTCGGAGGAGATCGTGCAGCAGGCCCGACTTGCACCAGCACCGCCCACTTCGAGTCGAGCGGTGAAACGCTGGAGAGGACGCTCACTCCATTTTTTGAGGGAGAACGGCGCGGCGACGTACAGTGGGAGCGCTGCGCGCTGCTGGCGAAAGAAGCGGGGGAAGCGATCGCAGGAGAGCTAATTTCTACGACGGGGGTCCGCAGCGTATTGCTCACGCATATGAGCGACGGGACGCCGTGCGGAACACGTATCCCGGTTGATTTCTGTGGCAGCGATAAAAAACAGGTGATCATCGACCGAGCTTCGAAGTGGCACGTGACACGGCTGGGGCTGAAGTGGAAGCTGTGCAAGCAATGGAACGAGGTCCAGCTACCGACGTCCACCATTTTGCTGCCGAGCAAGAGCTTACTCGCGACGGCGGCGGCAGTTTCTCGGGCGGGAGGAGGCCAGGATGCAGCCGTAGGCATTGGCGTTGCGATGGCGGACGACCGCATACCGTCGCAGAAAATGGCGGACGTGGTCTTTCGGGACTTGAAGAACGTTCTTCAGCATGCTCCCCGGTTCCCACCTTTGGTTGTCGTCAACACGAGCAGCGATCGGGGGTCGGACATGATGCTGTTGCATCACGCGGCGGGGCTGAGCGTGGCGGAGGGGGATTCGTCTGATTTTCGCCGGCCTGGATGTTCTACGCATGTAGTTCATCTCTCGTCCCATTGTGTGGAGCATGACGCAGGGACGGCGATCGAGGAGGGGGCCACGCTGTACCTGCTGCGGCTGGGAGTAGATCCAGACAAATGGGAGAAGAAGGTGTTTGTGGGAGCCAAGCTCATCGGGAAGCATCAGCTGGCCGTGCAGGTTCGTAACGTCGAGAACCTGCCAGCGCGCGTCAAAATTCCGACTGGGCCGAGCCGGAGTACGTTGATCAAGCCGCGAGGACAGCAGGGGAGCGCAATGACGAAACAGACGCTCGCCCTCCGGCTATTCCTCGTCGGCACTCCGTACGACGTGGCCCGAGCGGAAGCCAGCGGAACGCAGAAGGACAAGAGCGTCGCCGCCTTGCTCCAGAAGCTGAGCATCGCCGGACCGTCTGGAGGGGATACCGCGCCAGCACTCGCTTTTGCACTCTCCGACGAAGAGCTCCAGGATGGAGCTGAGGTGGCGAAGGCGCGGGTGATCGGCATCCTCCAAAGCGCGACGCGGGGGATCCGGCCGCCCAGCTTCTCGCGCTGGATTCGCTGCGCCGCAGATATGGCGCGGATCGTCGTCGCGTGGGTGCTCGGCCTGCTGGATAAGGATGCGCAGCTTCACTTCGTCGGGAAAGAGTGGGCGGGAATTAGGGTGGACGTGACAATGATGATTGTTTGCTTGCTCGTGCGGCCGGTGGAACATTTCCAGGCAACTGCTGCAAAAAAGGTCACTGAGCTCTCCGAAGGCGAAGCCCAGACGCACTCTCGCTTCTATGAGGAGGTAGACCGCGTCTTCATCTTGTTGAAAGTCGACAACTTGCACCTGTTGATGGGCTTGGTGTGCCGCACCACGCGCGCGGAGGCGGAGCAGCATAGCGAGGCAGCGCGCCACGCGTTGCACGTCATCGCGGGGGCATTCTATGGGCGTGTCATCCGAAGTGTGTTCCGCAAGCACTTCTCCTTTTTGGAGGAGTATGGAAACATCGAAGACAATCTGCAGCGTGAGCAGTTCGTCCGCACGTTCTCCGCCAAGAAGTTGGAGTACGAGTCCGGAAACCCGGCGTCGGTTGCTCTGGTTCACATGCAGCGAATCTGCAAGAAGTACCTCGGCGAAGATGTCGCGTCGCCGACTACTGCGGCACTGCCTTTCGCAAGTGCCACCGAGTTTCTGGATGAGCTATGTGAAGTCGCGAGCCACGTCGAGCAGAACACCATTCCAGTCGAGCGGGAGCACGCAACCCTCCAACGGTCACAGGATTCGCGGGCACCGCGAGGGATAGCAGCCATCGACTCCGAAAATGTAGCGCGGAAGCTTGGCAGCCAGATCGCCGCGCGGCAAGCAGAGCTGCAAATGCTTGACGACTTCGAGCGTGCGGACTGGCGGTTCGAATATTTCCGGAGAAAGACGGCGGCGGATTTTGCTCGCGCAGACCTCATGACCGCGTGCGGAGAGCAACCAGGTCACAGCATCGGGGAAGCTGGGCGCCTGGCGAAGAAGGAAGAGCTAGGCGCGGAGGCTTGGGCGACGTATGTCGAGGCGGCGTCTACCTACAACGAGGAAGTCCAGCGAGAGTTCGAACAGCAGCAGCAGAAGCTCGAGGCGGAGTATTGGAAAAACGTGGATACGAACCGTCTGCGCCGTGCTGTCTTGAAACGGGAGCTGGAGTTCTACACGGAAGTAAAGAAACGCGTCGAGGCGTACTGGGACAAATACAAGCACAGGGACCGACTCCGCGAGGAGCGCAAGCGCCTGGCCGTGCCAGAAGTAGCCCAGTTTGCGTTGGGGTCGATAAGTGTGTGGCGGAAAGAGGCAAGCGCCCTGGTGAAGTCGGTTATCGATCTGATAGACCTCACCAGCTTGCACAAGCCCGCGGCCAAGAAAATAGCCGACGAGTTTCCGGACGAGCCGCAGCCGGCAGCAGCGGGGGGCGTGGGTGCTGCTGTGAGTGGTTTGGCGAACAATGGCGTGGCGGCAGCCGCTGAAGGAGTGGCAGCTCTCGGCGCCGCAGCTCAGGATGGTGCAGGAGTATTGGACGCGGACGAGTGGGAGCAGGTCGACATGGGCGACGGAACTCATCTCGCGGTTTACTTCACGTATCCGGACCTGACGTCGGAGGTGCTCCTCGTCGTTTGGGTTCTTCGGCGGCCGATGAAGTTCGTCGCGCTCCGGCTTGCAAAAGCGCAGGCGAGGCAGCGGGCTGCCGCGCCGCAAAAATATGTGCCCGCTAAAGGTGACCCGAAAAGCCGGTACTTCAGCACCGACTTTGATTTCACCCAAAGGCATGCCGATGGGGTGTACGCGTTGAAGTCGGCCAAGAGCAGTGACGACGGCTCGTGGACCCTAGTCTCGGACATCAATGCGGAGCGCAAGGCGGCCAAGGATCTGAAACAGAACAAAGTCGAAGCGGAGGTCGCGCGCTCCGCTCCGCCGTCGCTCGACGGTCTTCATCCGTTAGACAGGCAGCTGCTGGAGATCCAGAATCCCGGACTGTTTGCAGCTGCGGTTGCGTATGATTCGGGGAAACGTAAGGCAGCAGAGGTGGCGGAGGAGGGTGTGGGGAATAGCTGCGGCCTGAAGTTGGTTGCGCACGTTTCGCAGGAAATCAAGCTGCGCGAGTTCGGCGCCCGCGGTGGAAAAGGAAATCCTTCAGGCAGCGGATTTGGGGTGGGGAGAGGCGCAGCGGGGAAGTCGGCGCCCAGCTCTATTGGGGCCCAGAAACTGATCGGCACTTCCGGGCACAGCGCGTCGTGCGGTTCGAGCTTGGTGCCCGCCCTTGGACCGCCGTCGAAAAAGCAGAAGCAATCCTCCGCGTCGCCACGAGGAAAGCGCAACGCGAACGCAGTCTTTCATTACAGAGGCGGCGCTGGGGACGGAGAGGGCGACCCAGCTGCTGCCCATGCAGGCAAATCGGCTGGAGTCGGTGTTGCGTCGGACGCTGGAGCAAGTGGCGGGCAGGAGGGGTCTTTGCAGGTGGGGGGCTGCGCAAAGATTGGCGCGAAGGGCGGTTCGAACTACTTCTGCGTGACAGAACTGCAGGCGAAGGAAATCACCAGGAGGCGCCGCAAGATCACGGAGCAGGTGGAAAACTGGGCAGATGCGTACTTGCCGAGCGGAAAGTGGAGAATTGCGGACGGCACGAGCACGCACACGGCCGCCGCCCACTTGTCTCTGAGCTTGACCTGCTCGGCGCAAGGCAGCACCAAAAAGCAGTACGCAAAAGTTGCGGGCCTGGAGATATTTCAGTCTTACAATTCAGTGACTGGCGGCGTGAGGCGCTTGGGCTACAACAAGTGCGATGTCAATGACATGCAGTGGGCTACGTGCTTGCTCTTGGCGTGGGGCCACTTGCAGCAGTGGATCCTCGAACGCGCGGGGAAAATCCTGGTGGACATCGGTCACCGAGCAGATGCTGCGGCGCAGCAAGCGATCGCGAACGAGTACGAAGCCATGGTGAACGATGTGACGGCGAAGGTGGCGGAGATCCGTGGCGGGTTGGATGACGAGCAGAAGACGGAGCTCGCGGCATACTGCTCGATGCCGGCCGAGGAGTTCGCGTATCTGGTGCCGCTAGCGGCGGCGGGCCTCGTCCTCGTGGTGGCGTAGGACTTTCCCGCGCCTCAGTGTGTTTGCACGCTCTTCCTCTTCCAGGCGGTGGCCGCGTTTGCATGTCTCTGTCTCGCGCGACCGAGGCACCCGACCCACCTCCACCGCGGCCGCTGGGGGGCGTTCTGTCAGGACCAGAAACGGGCGCGATTAAATTGCCATTAAATTATCATAAAAATATCATAAAATGTCATAAAATGCCCATTAAATTGCCATTAAATTATCATAACCTATAAAGGTGGTGGATTTTAATGAACCATTTATGAATATAATATGAACTGTTTGAAATTGCCGCTGGCGACCGATTAACCGTCCGAAATTGCCCGCGGCGACCGATAAACCGTCCGAAATCGCTTGCGGCAACCGATGAACCGTCCGAAATTGCCCGGGGCGACCGATAAACCGTCCGAAATTGCGCGCGCGAGGCGATAGACCGTCCGAAATGTATTAGAAATTGCGCGAGAGCGAATCTATTCCGCCCGCCAGACCCCTAGGATCTTGATACACCACCAGTCTACAGTAGCGAAGTCCGAGTGGCGGGCGCGGGTGAGACCGAACGACCCGCGCAAGAGCTTTCTGATCTTAGGGCGTATGATAGAGTTTCTGCTTCTGAAGGTGCTTTCGATCGGCAGCTATTGCTGTTGCGATCCTCCCTGTTTTGGACGGAAGAACCAGTGAGAGCTTTTTTTGTTTCGCAGAGCTTTGTCTCCTATTAAATTCGGACTTTGTTTTGCAGGCCGGGACTGTGTTTTTTGTTCGGAAACGACAGTGAGAAAACAGAGCGGGGAGACGATTCTAATGGGCCGAAAGAATAAACATAGTATAAGCGTCGAGTGCTCCCGACCACTAGGCCTTCCATTCCGCGCGCGTTGCCGCTTCCAAGAGCCGCGGTAGCAGGCGCGTGCTGTTCCCTCCCGATTAGGATCGCACACTGTCGCCCCACGTCGCGGCTTTGTGTGTCTCAACAGCATGGCGCCGACGGTAGAGTCCTGGGCGCAGGCAAAGTCCTTCGGGTCTGATTGTCTGCGGAAATTCTGTAGAAAAGGGGAGAGGCATTGCCATTGTTCGCGCGCCGGGTTTTCTCTGTCCTCGGATTGCGGTCTACCGCTCGCACTCGAGTTCGTTCCGGGATTTCAAAAAGGCATTACCAGTCTGGAACAGAACTGTAAGCAGCTCTGCCATCTTCGGACTGAATGACAACACAAGCACAGACGCAAATCGCTGGGCTCCTCATCGCTCGACACCCGACTGACAAGACAGAGCTGCGGTCGCTCGAATTCGCAAAGTGTGGTAGTAGGTGCAAGCCCGTTATCTCCGCTCGCACAAAGACGGCTCGATCTCGCTCGATCTATCTATAAGAACCGCGGTAGTTGTACGCATGCCATACTCTTCAATCGGCAGGCGCGCGTCCTCATTCTCGAATGGCAATTTAATTAACGCGCAGCACAGCAAGTTTTTTCTTCGAGTTGATTGTAAAAGGGAGAGAGGGCTTCTAGCGGAAAGCCTCGCAGTCACAGTTCCTCTAGTAGAAGAACTTTCGCGCTACTCACTGGTCAGACGAGCAACTGCAGGCGGCTTCTTTCCGGCCTGTTTCCGATACGCTCAGCTCACCGCTCAGTTCTACCCCGCTTCGGACGGACGACTCGCTCGTCGCACGTGAGGACTCGCCCACGCTTTTCGTCAGGACCCGCCCCGACGAGCTCAGTCGCGCGTCCACATCGCCGTGTCTCCGCCTCACCTTCGAAAAACTCGTCGCCGACAGCACCAAGGACGTTGTCGCTGGCGCATTCTCCGCCCACTACACACACTCGCCTTTACTCCCACGCACACCGAAAATGCCGGGCGTGAACAAGGCCAACGACAAGAAGAAGAAAGACAAGAAGCTCCAGCGCACCAACACGGACGCCGTCGTCCGCAATTTGGTCACCAAGCGTCCGGAGATCCCCGTCAATGACCCGCTTGTCGCCAACGAGTGCGCCAAGTTTGTCCGGGAGAAAAGCTACCACGTCCAGAACATCCTGCGGGCGTTCGACAGCGGAGCTGGTGCGGAAGCGTTGAAGAATGCGATCGCAACCGTGAAAAAGAAAGTGACGGGCGGGGGCATCAACTCGAAACAAAAGGCCGAGTGGTTGGCGACTGCGGGGGACATGACTGCCTGGCACAATGTCCTGCAGACGACGACGGACGCCGACGTGTCGGAGTGGTCGGAATTCGAGCACAGCAGGGCCATGAAGAGGGGGGAGGAGCTTTTGGAGGGCTGCACCCATTGGCCCTCCCTCAACAAAATGTCCGCGCTGCTGGCATCCGAGAAGTTGGACTTTCCGCTGGGCGCGACCATCCGGCCGAAAATGACCAAGCTACTGGCGATGAGGGCGATTGCGGTGTGTAGCAAAAAGAGAAAGTACAACACCCTCAGGGGGACGGTGCTCGTGCAGCCGCTGGTGGAGGACGAAGTGAAGACGGCGAAAAAAAACGCGACGACCAATCAGGAGCCGGCCCCGGTTTTCGATGAAATCGAGGACGTCATCAACTGGTACTTGTGGTTGGTATTTCGCTTCTATTGGGGGCCTCAGATCCGGCGCCGTCTCATTTCATTTGATTTCGCATGCTGAGTAGGATAGAGTCTGGATCTCATTAGGCGCGGTTTCCGTTATTTTGTTTTCGGCGCGATTCTTTTCCACCAGCAAGTCCACATCTTGTTCTCGCCCCTCCTCGGAGCTTCAGTCGCTAAACACCTTCCAAACAGGCTGGGTAAGTACCCGCGCATCCAGGCGAACCTCGGCAGTTTCTACACCAAGATGACCTCTGAATCCGCGGTCGCTTTCGCCACCACGCTGGGGAACTACCTGATCAACCCCGCCAACAAACCCGAGCAAGCCGGCTACAAGTTCGTGAAGGCCCTGCAGCCCATCGCCGACGAGGCTGCTTACAAGGCCAAGCGGGCCGGCCAGGATCAGAATCTGGCCAAAGCTGGGCGCGGCGAGCAGCTCACCGCGGCGGAAAAGACTGCACTGAAGAACCACACGTTCTCGACGTCGCAGATCCTCTGCGCGATCAGCGGCGACAAGATACTGAGTCTCCTCTGCCAGAACCCGGCGGGCCGCACGTCGATCTTCAACCGCGTCAAGCCGTACCTGACGGCCGTCCAGAATACGGCGCTGGGCCAGATCGATGCGGAAATGAGGATGTTCCAGCAGATGCATCTCGGGAGTGGCCGGGACCTCCTCTACCTCCACGTGCTGAATGTGGACTGGGATAAGAAGCTGCCCGAGCTGAAGAAGCACGTCGAGGTGGTGGACTTGGCGCAGGAGATGCTCAGCGGTATGGTGGAAGAGTACACGGCGTACGCTGAAGCCGCGAAAAACTACGCCACGACAGGATCAGCAGGGACGCAGGCGCAAACGTCGCGGCTGAAGGCGTCGGCGACAATCATCGGCTCCTACATCGCCGCGCACGGTTCGGTGGTGCTGCTGTTGAAACCGAATCCAACGCCCCAGATGGTGGGGGAAGTGACCGCGCAGATGAAGGAGGCCATCCCTGCTTTCGGTACCTCGAAAGACCACATCGCCACCATGCAGCACCTGGGGGATTGCGTGGAGGCCTGGATGAAGCGCACGCTGGAACCGGTGATCCAGCCCTTCCGGGACGAGCTCAATAACCTGGCGAACAACCAGCACACTACGCTCAAGCAGATGGCCGATTGGCTGGAGAAGTGGAGGGCGACGGAGGTGGTGTGGGCGATGTCGAAAATCGACCTGAAAAGCGCGAACAACACCCTGTCGTGGCTGGAAGACGAGACGCACCTGATGACCAAGAAGTACCTGGAAGCCAACGGGAAGGTGGAGCGGCGGATGGGTGTTCCGCAGGCGGCGCCCGCGGCGGTGGGCGCTGTGATGATGGACGAGGGTGGAGATTTGTGAATGTGAATGCTCGCGTGGGGGAAGATGGGTTTAAACATTTAGTTGAAGGCTTCGATAAAACGCAAAGTAAGGTCGTGGGGCAGAAAAGAGCCGTGGTCTGAGGGAAAGTCTAAAGAGCGATGTGCGCTGCCAGTACTTATATTAGAATGCCAGATCATGCAGAGCGATACTGCAAAGCTAGAAAGATAACTTCAGCTGTGTGCGATTGTGTTGTTGTGTTCTGAGTGATTGATAAAGCAGATCGAGACGCCTGGCACAGGGTCGCGCGTTTCCACGACAGAGTGCTGGACGGCGTTGCTTGCCGCGGCGTGTCGCTTTCTTGCCTCGTGGAATCGCGGGGAATTCCAATAGAAATACAACAATTTTCCTTCTGAGCGTGCTCCACGCCTGGGCTTTGACAAAGAAGTATACAACTGCAATACTCTTAGCACGACGACCCGACGCGGGCTCCTAACATTAGAAGCGCGCGACGATCGAACTTCATTTACGCAGTCGCACTACCAGTATGTAATCAATGTAGGTAGACTCCTCGTGGTCTTCGCTGCACGGACAGGCGCGGGGATATGTCGCGGCACCGTTCCAGAACTAGATCCTTCATTCTGCACTGATTGCTGTTGTTGTCGATATTTATACTACATCTCTTCCCAGAGGTATTTCGAGAAGATCCAGAGTCAATTTTGCGAAGAAGTGCGGAGATGGATATGGAAGCAATTCAACAACGATTTCCATTGTGTACTATTCATTGATGTCGGGAACTCGTGCGGGCCTCTCCTCCGCTCTATCTACTTCCAGGGGCAGCAAGATGGGGAATGGTCATATTACGTGCGCTGGAATGTAGCGGATTCATCAAACCGCCCTACCGTATTCGATTGATAACAATAGCGAAGTAATGAATCTCTTTCGAACTACTTTAATATCTTGGCCAGGTTTTGGCTTTGCTTCGGCTATCCAGCACTGTCCCACAACTTGAGGCCCGCGCTGTACTACAGGCCAAGTGGTTAGCAAGTAAAATTATAGTATGTCTACCTATGTGAGAAACTCCGATATTATTTGGCGGAAAGCTTACTATCTTCCATCGCATCTGCGTCTACTCGGGAAATATTGCAAATAGTCGACATTTATATACAAGGGAAATGGGTCGCCGGATTAGATTAATTTAGAATTCTACAAGAAGAAGGGAATGGGAGAGAGCTCGGGTGGCGGTCTTGTCTCTGCGGATCGGGAGGTGCTCGCGCACTATTCCGAGGCGGGGCCGCTCCTTGAGTTCGACATAGACAAAGCTCGAGCCACCAGCTTAGATCTATCACCTCAAGGTTCAAAGATGCAAAAAAAATTTTGATTGAAAGCACGCGCATCGCCGTTTCGTCTTCTCGTGCCGCTTCGGTGCATGTCGTTCTTCTACGACCATGATCGAGGTGGTACCTGATTACGCAATGCTATGCATTCGCATTCCGAGTTGCTGTCGTCGGCGATGAGTTTAGAATTGCGACTGATTAACTTCCGCGGCCGCGGCTTCGAAGCTGCTACCAAGTGACGTCCGGCTCCGCGGTTTGATTCCAGTGAAAATCATACCGCTGCCGCGCTCTAGTACCTTTCAGCGGATACTGAGCACGCACCTATTCCTACTCGCGCTCCGAATTTCTTTGCTCGCGGAGTATCTTAGCTCCTAACTTAGGCGTCGATGACTTCGGACTCGGTGTCGTGCGAAGAGGGTGCCTCCGCTCGTGGTGATTGGCATTCTTTTCCGCGGCACTTATGCGGGCACTCTAAGAACTTTGTTTTATTATATTCATCTGGGGGGTCATTTCTTGCAAGGATCGATGTATTGGCATGGGGCGGGGATGCATGGGCGACAGACTGATCTGCCGCGACTAGTCGTGGGGTCTTTGTGCTTCAAAGCGGTTCCGTGCCTGCTAACATCAACCCGAGGACTTGACGACGTCGCCCAGCGTTTCACCGATGAAATTCGTGGGAGAAAGGAGTACGGAAGTGCGACGGGCGGGCGTTGCGAGCTGGTGGCTTCGACTGCGCGCACGCTGGGGATGTTGCAAGGAGTTCAAGCTTTAACATCGACCGAGAGACGCCACCGCGAAAACGATCGGCACCGCAGTGGTCATCGGTGTTTTTTTCTGCACAGCAAGTGCCCGAGCAGCGGCACTTTTCGGCGAGAACTTGCTGGTGGTTCTACACGTTGCATGGAGGAAGGGTTCGGTGCCGCAGATCGTAAGTTCACTGGCGGAAAGGACGCCCTTTTGCTTGTTATTTTGTTGGATAAATCAATCATGTGATGCTTCAATTTAGAAATTTCCGAATTGGTTCCGAATTAAGTTGGGGCTCAAATCGATCCCTGGGCGCTTTTGATATAACAGGTCGTAGGGTTGTTTGACCTCTACCTACGTACAGCTATAGCCAGCTCCTACTCGTGCTCTCCCCCTCTCTCGAAGAACATCTCCTGCTCGTCCATCGGTTCTTCTTCTTTGAGCTGGGGAGCACAGGAGCAGGAGGGAGCCAAAAAATAGGCTGGAAACAAAGAAGTGAATGATGTATGATGTTAGGGTTCGTTGAGTTCAGTTCTAGCTCCACGCGAATGCGAAAGCAACCCTTACGTAGAAGCAGTATTTTTGTATGTTGATTGACAACTCATACTCAACGGAGACACCGATCTGAAAGAATTTCAGAACGCCGTGCGCGTCTGCCTTTGATACGAAAGAAAATGAATAATCAAGGTCAGCATTATAATGGAGGTCGCGAGGAGATTCAGTTTCGCACCCGAGTGACTTCGCGGGCCACCTTTCGCGAAAGTGAATTGCGCTATTGCCATGTAAGTATCGACAACTTCGCCTCCACAGGGCATTTTGTCGACGGCGCGAGCGACCAAGACTAACATACAACGTTCGTTCTTGCTCTGCCCGTTGATATCTGCCCTGCGAGACCCAAAATTTTGTGAGTGGTCGTGAAATCAAGAGCAACGCGTACTCGTACCCACACACTGCAACAGCATAAAGAAGTAGATGTAGAAGAACATTGAATGTTAAAAGTATTGTTTGACTTCTCGGTGTTCTGATCAAGTGCAATGTACGGCTCCTCTGTCGGTTTGTTTTGGCTATTTGATGGTCCTCTGTCGAGGCGTGTGATACGAAATGGAAATGGTCACCGAATCTATCAGAGAGAAAATAATCACGACGCAATGAATAAAGGAGAAAGCGCTCGCTGATCTACTGCGATTGCAGCTGCCGCTGAGTTTCGGTCTTGACACCTAAACCTTCTGAACAAAATCAATCATGCGAATGCCTCCCATTCTAATTCTTGATTGAGCACCATCCCGCTCCCTTACAATGAGCTGCAACATCAAAGTCAAACCTCGCAGACACAGCTGAAATCTAGAACGAACCCACAAGCACAACACTCACTCAGTATTAAAAGAACTGCCATGATAAACAAACAAATGTTGTAATTCACACTCACACCTGCCATATTTTGTGAAGTCTGCAACTGCGTCGATTTCATATTAAGCCCAGCAAGGTCTTGGTCTGCTGTTGTCAAGGAAGACAAGATGGATTCCGGCTTCTTCGCTTCGGTGCACGATCTCGTGGAACCGGAAGAGGGTGCTAACGCTAATGCTGTTGCTAACGCCGACGAAGCCGCTACGACCTTGAGCGTGGGAAATTCCAATGCCACTTCGACACGGGAGCATCAAACAGACACAGGTAACCAGGAGCGTGACGCTTATACCCTTCCGTCTCCGGTGTTCGTAGAGCTGGCGGCTCTGCTGAGTGCTTGGGCGACGCGGAACGGATCCAACCGACCCTTCTCGAAGTTTCCCAAATTTTTGAACTCCAGGACTGTCGAGAGTGGGCGCGGAGGTGCTCCGGAACCGAAAACTCAATCCTTAGGCGAAAATCACCAGGCTCCTGCACAGGATCCTGCTGGTCGCGAAGAAGCCCCTCGAAAAGAAAGCCTTGATCACAAGGACAAGGATGAGGCCAGTGGAGAGGAAGACCACGCGCCGGCGGGGTCCTCGTCGATGCCGGCCGCGCAGGCGACTGTTCGCTTTCCTACACGCATCAAGATTGGCAAGATCGCATGTAATATTCCGGTACGCGGGACGGTGCCCCAGGCAGCGGGCGACGGCTGGTGCGTGGGGTGTTGCAAAGTAAAATCGGAAGAACTTCTACCAGGCAGTTCCAAACACGTGTTGTGGATTACTTACCGGGGGTCGGCGAGCAAGATTGATTGGCAACTGGATCAGACGATGTTGGAGAAGAAGGCCCTACCGTTCTTGCGGTTGGGGCCGAAGAGGATCACTGAGGACGCCGGCGGCGGTGAAGAAGAAAACGACAACATTCTTGGAATCGTCCCTGGGTTCGCGGAAAAGTATTCGGCCACCGTGCAAGACATGCTTGCGAAGGAGGTCGGTCAGAAGCTACAGGTTTTTCGCGAGCGAAAACTGCGCGGACGGAAATTTGCCCACGTCGTCTTCTCGGGCTTCAGCCTTGGTGGAGGCATCGCAACGTTGGCCCACACCTTCGCGAACGTTTCGCAAATGCGGGCGCTGGGTGGGGAACACATTGTGCTCCCGGAGGGGAGAAGGCCGTGGAAAACGTTTGAGGATGGAAGCTTGGAGAAGAGATTTCTCTTCGCAGCAGCCGCAATGGAGCAGCTGCTGCAGGCGCACGTGGAGGATTTCTCGAGCGCGGTAGTGGACAACCCTCGTATTACGAGCATCGTGCTGGGCTCGGTGCCGCCCTTCTCCCTGAATCCGAAGGCGGCGTCTCGAAGTTGGCTTGTTGCGCGAACCTTCCATAATTTGATCTCGGGCGGCACCAGCGGAAAATCAAAATCAAACCAGGAGGCGCGCGAGGCACTCCAGGAGCAACTGTACGGGAGTGACAACTACCTGGTGCAGCGGTTGGCGGTCAGTTCTTCTGATTGTATGGCTGCTCTGCGAGGAGCGAACTCGGACCGTCGTCTTCAGCGCAGCAACTACGGTAGTAGTGAGCACGGACGAGATATCTTTCTCCCTTCAGGTGCTTTTTTCTACGCGCACGATCAAGATCCCGTGCCTCGCGGAGCGGGAGCATTTGCAAAATTTTGTGGCGCGCACGTTGTGCACGCGCCGTTTGTAGCCGGAACACTGCTCATGCCAAGGCAAAGCCCGGGGGAGCCCCACGAGCAGGCGCAGAGTGAACAGGGGTTCACTGCGCAGTCCAAGAGCCCAGAAGGCCCGGTATGCGGAGCTCCCTTCTTGCGAAAGTGTGGTAGCGTCTCAAGCTGCGCTACTCGCAGCTACAACCCGAGCGCCGATATCGGGCCGAGACCCTCTGAAAACGCAAAAGTTTGCGCCTCTCGTTCGGGGAACAACCGGCGGAGGATGAAAGTGAAGAGCGCCCAACGCGTTGAATCTTTCGAGGAAAAAGCGATCGGCCGTCCCGACGAACTGGACAGCGGATCCATCTTCCTGCCCACGGTATTCCGAAATTTCCGTCGCGACCACTTGCACTCCAATGACGCGATGATACAACATTTCGGGGAACCCCAGAAGACCGCTTTTTCCATGCGTGTGCTCCGACAACCACAATCATGACAACCCGGTGAATAAGACGTGCGGCCTGGCGGAAATTCAAGGAAAAGAGATGGTAGAAGGCTGATGAAGGGAAGCTGATGCCTAAAGCTCTGACATGACAAGTAGCATACAAAACATAGCATTTCGCTTAGAGTTAGAGAATGATAAACGAAAAGTGAAGAAGTAGACTGTAGGGCAAGGAATTCGTAGCAGAAAAAGACAGAACGCGGGAGAGCATGGTGATGTGACGAGAAGATGCATTTGGATGTATTGTGGCGAACAAACGGCGCTCGCGCCCAAGGGAGTTGTTGAAAGATCCCATCTGAACGGAGGATGGGCCGCACCAGCAAGAGGTTGCTGAGACAAAAGCAGGTACGACCGGGCACAGGTGCCACGGTGAGTTGATAAACAACTGACTGCTCGGGGGTGAGATGCGGTTGTTTTTAGGAGCGATTCCTCGTTCGCCTTCGGAGTGTCAGCAAAGATTGTACTACTCGTCCGTTACGTACAAGTACTGGGCACTGCCGAGGAGAGCGCGAGAAAGAGAGAGTAAGCCATAACAGCGGGGGAGGATCGACGGTGAGTTCTTTTAGTCGTACGCCCGAGAACGGGGTAATTAAAGCTGTTGAAGGCCGCTGCAGCAAATATTCCAAAGCGGCACGACTCGAAAGCTTCAATCGTTTATGCAAAGAATGAAAAAAGTGCTCTCATCTCTTCATGTGCCCCATAAAGATAAACAAAAACGCAGGTAGCAGGCGCAAGATTTCGATTTGCGATTGCCGCTGTTGATTTTTTTATACTTCTTTGCTCGCAGACAGATCGATTTCTTCCGCTTGGAGCTCATCTTCATCTTCTTGGGACCATTTCTGCCCCAACCATGTACAAGGTGGGATCCAGCTACCCGCAGGGCTACGCAGACATGCAGTTTGTGCCGTCGGGAGGTACTTTCCAATGCTAATGACCCATGTGGATGTGGTGCATGTGCTCTGCAACTAGTAAGTAAGTTCTCGTCGCAAATGACGGTATAAACTGCTTCTAAAGGTAACACCTGTGGCGCGGGGAACAATGGCGTACTACAGGCGGGCCCAAATGACGGGAATTTCCCAGGATGGGAGCAGGAGAATCCGCAACATCCTCCAGAGTCTCCCCCGGGCCTGGTACCTACGATGCGCGTGGGAGCCGCAACCGCTGTACTGCAACTGCTAAATGAAAATCCGATATTATATCTATCGGACAATGATCTATATTTGTATCATATTCACAATTGTTCTCGTTCGTGCTCGTTTCTTGTCACACTGACTCGAAGACAGGCCTAGTACGGATTTGCAGTTCTTCTTCTCCTCGGAGGCACGTGTTGCACCGATTTTGGTTGATATGCTCGACCTCGATGTTAATTATCAGTATCAAATCGAAAAAGCAAGTGCTTTAATAAATTTATCACTATTTTTTCAGCAAGGATCACCTCCATGGGGTCGCGTGCAGAGTCCGGGCGAGGTTTCCACCGCGTACGAAAGCAGCCACTACTTGTCCTCCCCAGAGTCAAGTTACGGGCTCTCCAACGCAGAAACAGGTACGCATACGCCTAGCAGTGGATGTTTAATATCGTAGATGAAAAGCAGCTTTCGAGAAAGCTTCATCAAGATCGAGTGGTTGATCGCTACGTATTCAGGTCAGCCGGTAGGGTTTTACAACCACGGCGGGTCGAATGCCGGCCATGCTCGCGGCGAACAGCAATTTCCGCAATCATCTGCCGCCCACCAGAAAGCGTATCATGGCGGCGCAGGGGGTAGTTCCTATGCTGGGGGAAACGGAAACAAGCCGTGCATGAACCAGTACACGACCAGCGGAGGTCGTGGCGGCTTCGGATCCACGGTGCAGCAGCAGCAACAGCAGCCGCCACTACAGGGCAGCTACAACATCAACAATTACCAGAGCAGTGGGGCTGGAGCAGCAGGAGGACCCGGAAGTGACAGCTACGGCAACCAGTACACTTCTGGAGCAGCGGGACCGGGAGGTGGTCTCGCCGCGCAAGCAAGCGGTGGGATAAAGTGGCAGCACCGTGGCAATGGTGCTTCCTTGTACAACACCAACTATAGCTGCGCGAGTGGCACAGGCTACGCCGGGAACGGAGGTGGTCGCGGAATGAACACCTACAGCACGACGAGTTCTGGAAGTTACGGTAACGGCGGCTACAACAACCAGCAATCGGGCAACTACAATCATCAAGGCGGCATGAGCATGAATAATTCCGATCGAAATGGCGGGAGCAACTACCACGGCGCGGGCTCGGGCCATCAGCAGCCGCGGCAAGGGGCTAGTTCATCCAATTACTACAATTCGTCCAATGGCGGCGGTGGCGGCGCTGGGTACCAAACGAACAGAGGCTCCGGCGGGTACAACGCAGCGGCTCAGAGCAACTACATGGGGGGCTGTACAACTTCTGGCAGTTCGTGGAGTAGCGGGGGCACCAGCAGTACGCGGGCGCTGGACAACTACAGGGGAAGTGCTGACGGGTACAGCCAGATGGGTGCCGAAGACGAGCAGTACGCAGCTGGCGGGCCGATGGCGTCGCGGCGCGGGAAAATCGTAACTGCAGCCAGCAACGGGCAGCTGTACAAAACGAAACTCTGCTACTACCACGTGCACGGAACCTGTTCCTGGGGAGAATCGTGCCACCACGCACACTCACTCGAAGAATTGAAGAAAAAACCAGATCTGGTATACTTTTCTTAGCGCGCGGTAGTACCTGTAGGCCGCACTCTCCCGTTTCACTCAGTCGTCCCTATATGTAGAAATTCGTTGATGCTCCTCCTCAGAGCACCGCTCATCAATCTGAAAAAAAAAAAACCACGACGACCGTCAGTCGAAGACGTCGATTTGCCCGAAGCTCGGGGACTGCAAGCGGAAGAACTGCCCCTACGCCCACAGCCGGGATGAGCTTCGGTCTACGGATTGCTTCGCGAAAACGAAAGTCTGCTTTGGTACTACTCCAATAATTTGTTTGGTATTGGTTCTGGTTGTGCAACTGCAAGAAGTTTACCTTGTCCTTGACACACAATCTGTATAATTGTACTAAAGCAAGCGTTTGTCGTCCCACGACGACGAAATCTGGGAACCTCAACCTTTAACCTTTTGCACGGCCACAGGTTCCTGCGAGAATTGCCGCTTTGGCGGAAATTGTCGGTACGCGCACTCGATCACGGAACTGAAGAAAGTCAAGGACCTTCCGATGAAAGTCATGGCAAGTACCTTATTTTTGTCGGTGGACTTTTGTTTTGGTTCGTCTATCTTTGCTCTTTCTTTTTGATGCTTAGTTATGACACTAAACGAAGCTTATGTGCTAGCTTTTCGCTTTAGGTGCTATCTCTAAGGGATGTCCAATGAATTCATCTTGAGCAACAATAAGCTGATGAATATGAATAACCACCCATGAAGAAGCCAGTCCTTGTGCCATGTGCATGCTCCACTGCCACGCACTGATCTCTCAGATATCAAGGGAAAAAAGAAGGCGCCGCCTTTGCAGAGTCTGAAAGGGGGGGACGCGAAACGCGGCATCAAGCTCGTCCATTCAAAGGCAAAAGGAGACTTCGGTACCATAACTTCTTGGCCCAATTTCTTCGCGCTACCTACAGGACTTCGGTATGGGGTTCCCCCGCGCAGCACGACATAACCTTGATATCATTGATACTTATTGAAGACAACTACCTCTACCACGACCTACCATCGCAGACGCTTCCACCTACGGCGAGGGCTACATCGATTTGTTCCACGGGGACTGTGTGGCGATTGTGAAGGACGACGAGGACGGGTGGATGTACGGGAAGAATTTCACGCAGGACAGTATCGGCTGGTTTCCCACCTCGTACGTGCTGGACGAGGACGAATACTGCGCCCCCGTGAACGGCTTGCTGCTACAGTGAGTGAAGAAGACGCACCAGAGGTCCGTCGTGCTGATCGTCGCGATTCATCAGATCTTTCTGGCAGTGCCGCATCTAACTAGAGCGTATTAATTTAGTTTACCCTTGCCTGTCAGACGACGAAGGTTTTTGCCTGTCAGACGACGAAGGAACCTCTGTCGCGATAAGATTTCGATTTGATTTCCATGGATGGAGGTTTACCTTTACAACCACAAGGATGTGGTCGTGAGATCGCAATAGAGTCCTCATCTTGATCAGTTCTAGTAGTTCTAGATCCCGATATTCCTAGAGTCTTAACAAGGTATTCTCAAACGCATTTTATTGTGGTTGTTCGTTTAACGACTAGAGGATCGCTTTTCTTCATGACAGACTAAGCAGAGTTTATTTTATATTTTTGGTTTAGAACTACCGCACTAGATTCATTTTAAAAGAGAGTCGCAAGCACTAGTCATGTGCACCTTCTATGCGCAAATCACGATAGAAGAGTCACCCCCGGCGCCGCAGATCGGAGGCTATTATTTGTTGATCTTAAGTACGTATAGGTAGCAGACAAAAAGAATCTAAGTTTAATTTTTAGGAGTAGTCTTGGGCAATGCTAACTGGCCGTGGCATTGGCCACAGACAACATCTTCTTGGGACGAGATTTTCAGCAATAGATACCTCACCGATCGTGCCGATCTCTCGAGAGCTCGCTGATTGAGGGTTCGCTGATTGAAATCTAACGACATTTTTAATACTGACCGACCGTTACTCAGTTGGGAAGATATGCGATAGATACCGCACCAATTTATCGCGCAGATCGATTAACATAAGCTCACAATCTATAGGCAAAGACAATACGCAAATCAATGATAGGTTTCCCGCTGGCAAAAGTGTGGTCGATCGCACTCATTTAAAAGAGACCGCCTGATATCTTCGATATGAGTGAAGGGAAGAAGCTGGATCTGCTGGCTCTAGGTAGAAAAAGTACGTAGATACTAGACATCTTTTTGTCGTTGGAGGATCATCAATAACTGTCTCTGTCACGCGCAGGCTCTTTCCACTCCGTAGCATCAGAGTAACCTACGGGACTTTTTGGACAAAAGGTCGCAGCAACATGAGCAGGAGACCGATTTTCTGACGGCGAGGAGATCGGTTTCGGAAACTACGGATTTTTATTATATGAGGTGATGGTCGTGCTGAACAGCAACAGCTAGTACAGGGGAAAACGACAGCAGAACTACTGGTGGTAACAGGGCTTCTGGGGAGGTCGGGATTTTTTGCGACGGACAGCCTGAAGACAGGACAGTATGGTATTAATTTGTTGCATCTCTGTCTCTCTGCTGCAATGTCAATTTGCTGAGGTTAGCATCAAGAGACGGTTAGGGTTGCCTCTTCCACTGTAAGGCTTGTGAGTTTTTTCTTACGATGACCTCCGCTCCAGTACGACTACGATGAAGAAGGAAGTCACGCCTGTAAGCTCATGGTCATGATGCCGATAATTCTGCAGTTTGCTACGTTCGCAACCGCGAGCCTGCTTGCGGGTGTCGTGTTGGTCTGAGCAGCAGCCAGCAGAAGCGGCAGGCTATATCAACTCAACTTTTGCTTTTGCTACGTACTGGTGCATGTTCATGTAGCGACGTTGCGACTAGATGGATACGCGGAAGGATGCCGAGCGACAGTGTGTCATGATATCCTCACTCTCCGACAACATCATACTTCGAATAAACAAAGCAAGGTGGAAGACTGAATGCTACATGATGTTGTGACAAAAGATCCGATTCTAGCTCATATTTTTACGTAGAGAACTGGCACGAGATCGAGAACCAGAAGTCCGGGTGTAAAAAAATGAAAATCCAGTTCGGTAGCGCAAACCAGCTGGAGGGAATCGCATCAGCAGGGCAAAAAAGCGCGTCGCTTCACGCGCGAGGCGGCGTGCCAACTGGCCAACGCTGGGCACCATCCAAAGAAATGTTACTTTTTTCGGGAGGCTTGCCCCGCTAAGCAAATGAACCACAGACAGAAAGCGCTGTAGGAGGTAAAAAAGTTTCGATTGAAGCGCTGTTTTTTCGTGCCCGGTCCGGCGTAGTCTCCGTACCTCTACCTCTACCGCCGCCCAGGAGCTAGGGTCTGTGAAACTTTCGCAGCGGCCGACGCCGTGGCGCCCAGATCCGTCTACTCCTGGAGGTGCGATAACTTGTTCACCAGATTGATTGGCGCAACGAGGGGGCGGAGGGTGCCCGTTGTGCTACCTGTGCACCTGACGCAGACCTTGATCTGTCGCGAGTCCGAGTTGTAAGTAGCGAGGGTACTATTTGGGCACAGACATGATCATGAATTGTTCGCGTTCCGATGAGCGGCTGAGGAAGCAGGAGCTCGTGTAGTCGTGAGATACTTTTACATACGTCGAACGATGAAAAAATCACTTTGTATTTCACTTTGTAAAGCTGAGTACTGAGTAGGACACGACTGTCGAGTGGAGCTCAACAGAAGATGAGTAAAAGGGCTTTGTCTGCTTACATGATCGTGTCGCTATCGACGTCTTCGTCGTGCGAAAAAAATGCACCAAGCTAAGCTTATCAGGCATCTCGCTGGAAGACCGTATGAACGAGTTCTTGTTGGAAGTCGAAGTTCATTGATGGAAGGAGTTGCGCGTCAATGAATAAATATGGTGGACCGCTGCGCCACTCTCTTCATCAGTCGTGGCATTCCGGGCGATGCGGATTGCAACACGGTGGGCGGTTTTTTCTCTTGGTTCGCGCCGGTGATCCAGGTTGTTCTGGCTGATCCGAAGGCCTGCGCGCGCATTGAAGGGACCGGCCTTTTCGGCCGGACGAAGCCGCTTCCGGGAAGTGCGGCAAAAACCGGGCTAGGCGACGCCACGACTTCAGCGACGAATGCGAACCGGATTTATCGCGTCACCTTTGCGAACGCAGAGGCAGCGCGAAAAATACAGACAATGGATCTGAAGTGGCCAAGCGAAGAGTTTATGAACAGCAATATCTTCATCGAAACCGTCAACCCAACGCAACTAGTGCCGCCGGCGAACCCAAGCAGTTGATGCATGTTGATGACGAAACAAAACAATCAAGCGAACAGGATGATGAAGCGCGCCGCGTTTTATCAACACAGAAGTGGCACCTGCTTTCAAGAAGCTGAAGCGCCTTGACTATGTCGGCGCTGGCTCGCGCTCGTTCGGCGAAAATTAAAAGGAACAACAAGCAGTACAAGGTGCTACTATCTTGCATTTCGTCGCGATTACAACGCGTGCGCTCGAGACGATTCTCGAACTTGGAGCTGCGGCTTCTGTATGTTCTTCCCACAGGGCACAAATGGGAATTTGACGCAGGCGAGAAGTAGAAGCGCGAGAAGTATCTGTATATCTACATTATTTTCGGAAGTCGTGGCACCCTTACTTAATTCAAATTCAGTTGTCTATTCGCCTGGGCCTGTTGATCGTTCGAGTACGGCAAATCGGCCACCAACCAATGAATGAATTGCACTACTGTGATTTGGCGAACAATCGTCATTCTAGCTGGTCGTGCCTGATGAAGGGCGGAGTTTGAGCGCGGTGATCTGCACCCTAGTCGGATCGTGCGTAGGAGCACTCCCAGACAGAGCCAAGCGTCATCCTCGTCTCGCCTTTTCCACGACGCGCACGAGCAATACGATGTCGACGGGTGGACCAGGAGTTCCTGGGGGTATTACTTGCAAGCGCGTGGATGCCGGCGCGGCTGCGGTTGTCATTCAGGGCGGTGGAGGGGGTGGCGCCGACAACTTGTCCATGCCTGCGCCGACCACGCTACCGCTTGCACCGCCAAAAGGGCTCACGCATCGGACGGGAGGAGCGCAGCGGACACCCCCATCGGCAAGCATGATCGCGGAAAATAAACCATCGGAGAGGTCGTGGCAGCACAACACCAGCGTGCTTAGCAGCAATGCTGGCGGGGCGCTGGGCGCAAGAGCTGCTCCAACGACCGCTTACGGAGATGCTGCGCTGCCACAGCAGCGGCAAGCAATGAGTCGAACAATTGTGACGTCGAGCGTCACACCCACCGCAAGGATCGTGGGGCGCAAATTCGTGGACGACTCACCGATGCACTACGAAACTGGTATTCGCTGCGCATCGGGTTCGGGAAGAGCAAGAGATGCATTTTTTTATACTATAATTGTCGTTCTTGCCACTGAGACTGACAATACTTACAGCAAGACAGGCGAAACCTGCCCGAGTGTAACCAACAAAAGAGAATATTTTTTTATCGGCAAATCGAAGGCCGCACAGGCATCATGTAGGATTAGCGCCGCAAGGTTGACGTCATCGCTGTTGCTGCGCTATCATGCGTCCCGGAGCTCTTCGCTGGAAATTCAAATTGATGAAGAGATCGAGTTCATTTGCATTGCTCGATCCAGCTCCGAAATACAGACAAAGTAGCCCCCCCGCCCAATCACACTACACGCTAATACACAGGCGCAGGCGTGGGTCCTTCCGTTTCGGTGATGAATCCGGAATGGTCATCGATGCTGTCGTCTACGATTGGGGATCGACGCTCCGAGCCCCCGCGCGATGTTGGCGCTGGTGCGGCGTCCCGTTTAGAGCATTTCGGCCCGCGCCCTTCTATCCGTCCAGAAGACATGGTGCCGCGAACTATTTCCCGTCAGCCGCAGACCGCAACCCTCCGCGGGCGGGGGGAGGTGGCGCCACCGGGTGGGGGGAGCAGGCCGGTCGTGTACGACGACGTCTTTCGGGGCAGCCAAACGATGCCCGCGATGGACGAAAGGGAAAGCCTGCGCTCCTCCAGACAGTACAGTTATACATAGATTGAAATAAAAAATATGAAAAAAAGTAAAAAAAAGGTGTAGGAGCTGGTGCTGATTTTCATGTCCATCAGCATGTTCCCAGGTTCTTCAAGTACTGCGCCAAAGGAAAACGACTAAACCTACACCACGAAGAACTACGATTTAGTACTGCTACAGCTACTGGAATAGAGTAAGAGTTATAACTCTACTTACTAGTGGTAGTGTCCGTATCGTAGCTAGCGGTAGAGACGAACACGCGAAAGAAGAACAAACAGACGCCACTGAAAGACCGTGAAGAAATAAGGGATAGAGCATCGATTTGTTTTTCAAAAAGTGCTCGTGTTCGCGCTGTTCCACGTGATTTCTTCATGCACAGACATCACATGCACATGCAGCTTCTGTAGATATTGTGATAGATAATCTTAGAGCTTCGAGTTCCCTGCCCTCTATGCGGTGTCGCAGTCGCTGTCGCCACTCCGTTATATATAATTGATTGATTGCAGGCGTCCGAGCACCGGTCAGAATCTTCGGCCCGCGAAGAAAGTTTCGGGCTCCGGCGGCTCGCGCGCCAACATTCTCGACGGCCCGGTCCGTAGCGCTCGCGAACAAAGGCCCTCCGCAATTGGGCCTGGCGGCGGACCATTTAAAAAGGGCCCGCTGCGACGCGCCAGCGCTGAGAGAGAGACAACTGGCACTATCACAAGTAGTGCCTCGGCACGCAGCGCCGATCCAGGGCGAAGCAGCCCCGAGCGTCGGCTACAATTGCACGATGGTGCGAAGGGACCAGCGAAGAAGATCATGCAGTCGGTGAAGTCAAAAAAAGTTGTGGTCGGCACGACGACGTCTCCTAGCTCCAATCGTGCAGGTGCTGGAGCAGCAAAACTCTTTTACGCAGAAGAGTTTTCTGCAGGAGCAGGAGCTGCCTCTTCGAGATCGGAAAATCAAAAGCTCTTGAATTATGGTGCGACGATAAGAAGCGGGGCAGCCTCTGCAGGTGACGACGACACGAACACACCCTTTGTAAGGGCCGATATTGGCCGGTCTACTGCTTCTGCCGCAGCAGCGGGGGCGGAGGTGGTGCAAAAACATGCGCAGCTGTTTGCGGAAGCGGACGAGGCGGGGCTTGGGGAAGGCTCAGCGTCGCTTTCGCCGGATCATGCTACAGAAACGGCTGCTTTCGGGAAAGTGGACCCGAGTCGTGCGGGTGTGCAGGCACGGGAAGCTCAAGTGAGCAGAACCGCACCAGCCTCATCAGCATCAGCATCATCGTCGGCGAAGCCCGCTATGAAGCTGCGCAGCGTGGAGACGCGTCGCGTCAAGATAGAGCCAGGGCCGGCACCGCGGTACGTCGAAGACGCGAAGAGTTCGAACGCACCTTCTTCTGCCACAACGTCTGCCCCCGGCACCGCTCCGGCACACGTGAAAAACAACACCGCCTCCCCTTCGTCCGCCGTACCTTCGTCCGAGCCGCTTATCATCCGCCGAGCGAGGGCAACGAAGCCTCTTGCGGAGCGCCTCGGCGTCGGTATGGGCAAGGGGGCGGGGGACGGGCCTGGTAGCGACTTCGTAGCTACTGCTCCTTCTGGTACCATCGGTTCGAGCTGCGCAACTACGCGTCCGCCGCGCTCGAGGTCTGGGTCGCCCATGAAGCAGGCAACCGAGGACGTCGATGCTGGTGGACAGCAGCATGCAGCACTGCACGATGTGACCTCTGTGTTCTCCGAACGGCTCGAGGCACGGGGGCTGCGGGTGCGGGAGCGTTTTAACCAAACGCAGCCGCTTATCACCAGCCTGAAGGGCGAAATCAACGCGATCCTCCAAGAGAGAAACGGATTGCCGCTGCCCACTTCGGCGAGCACCTCGAAAGGAACAACGCCGACACAAACTCCACTGATGCGGAAGAAGAGCCCGGGAGTGGCCGCCAAGAAAAGTGGAGCGGCGTCGGAATCTGCGAGCCGCGAGCAAACGCCGAAGGCTGGAACATCAACCAGCACCGGCGGGGGGCGTGCCGCGTCGAGAGGCCGCACGCGGAGCCCACTGGAGTCATCGGCCACAACGCGCGCATCTGGTGGTGTGGCGACGTCGGGCGCAGCAGCAGCAGCAACTGCAAGCAAAGTAGGCGCCAAACGAAGAACAGCATCGGCGGATGAGCGCGGCACTCGGATGAAGACTCCTGGAGCTGGAAAGACGCCGGCGGGTGCGACAGAAAAAAACACGAAGGGCGCAGCCTTCCGAGCTGCGACGGGAGCGGGTCGTGGAGAAGAAAACGCCAGCGAAGCCCCGTCCAGCAGCGCCGCCGAAGACGGTGACGGCGATGGGGCTGCTCGTCTAGCAGCTGCGCCGGCTTCCTCGGCCGGAGAAAATGCAACGGTTACAACCCCCGACGGCGCAAACCACCCGGGAAAGCTGACTGATGATGTAGCTGTCGAGAAATGTGGCGGAAAAGCAAAAGTTGCCTCCCCTAGCAAAAGCGATAGTGACCGAGCAGGAGGAGCACCGGATGCTGGTGCTGGTGGCGACCCAGCTGAGGATGCTAGCAAAAACGAAGCGAACAAGCCGTACAACGGCTGGTATTCGCAGAAGCAGGCCAAGGCTAATCTTGCGAAATGGCGTAAGCGGCAGGACGAACTGAAGAAAAAGGAGGAGGAGGCTGCCGCGGCGAAGAAGGAACAAGCAGCGCCGTCGAGAAAGGGACCGGGGCCGGGGGCTGCGCACGAGGTGCCGCGCTACTCGCAGAAGCAAGCCAAGGCAAATCTATCGGAATGGAACAAGCGCGAACAGGAAAAGCGAGCGGTCGAAGAGGAAAAGGAGCGCAAGAAACACGAACAGCTGCGGAAGCTCCAAGAGATCTACAAGGCGACTGCCCCGTCGGGGAAGGTCGGAACAGGTTCAGGTGGTGCGGCCACTGACGGCGGGGGCGCGATGGCGTCGTCAAGCGGCGGTAGCGGAATACTGGACAGGAGACACCGGGGGGTCGCGCACGGCGGGAAAGAGGGAGAGCCGCCTGACCCGGAAGAGAAGCAGATGGCGAAAGCGATCAATAAACTCCACGCGGCTGCGCTGGAAAAAGTTTCGGCAGATGTTGCTGGCACTACTCCTACGACCACAACGACGGCTGCAGCCGCTGCAGCTTTCGTGCCTGAAGAACGAATCATCGAGCGATCGCCGGACGTGTCGCCGGACCTCGACACCACGTGCGGCATTGGCGGGGCCCTCGGAAAGGCTCCTCGAGTGCCTCCGACGGGTGGCGCGGTTGTCAGTATCCCCCAGGTGCAGAAGCAAAAGGAGGCGGCCACTGCGAGCTCAGCCTCGGAAGCGGGGGTTTCCAGTTCGTCCGCCCAGGCCCCCCAGAAGAAGATAATACCGGCAGGAACGGTAAAGGGCGCGGTGGCGTACCACCTTCCGGGGTCGGGGGGCGGCGATCGTGATGTGAAACAGGACAGCAAGCCCCCGACAGCAATAGCACGGCGCGAGCGCGCTGCGCAACCGCGCGCCGCCGGAGCAACTGGAAGCGCAGCGAATCGCGGCTCGAGTGCCCCCGCTAAACACAAGAAACGGAATCGTTCAGCCCCGCCATCGTCGATAAGCCGTCTCGCCCGGCTTCCTGGCTCCAACTTTCTCGTTGCAGGGGCGGCCACGACAACGCTTCCCGGCGGGGCTGCGACGGCAGCCAATCGGGGGATATCCAGACCTGTTCGAGGCCAAGGCCAGCGGCAAAGTCGCGGCGCAGCGGGACGCAATAGACCTGGAACTTCCACTGCTGCTGCTGCAGGCGCCGGCACGATTGGCGACGCCCTTCCGCGCTACGTGGCAGACATCGACGACTATTTCGGGGCGTTGCCCCGCTATGCCGACAATTTCGACGCGCTCTTGGAATACTATGTCGCCCACGGGAGAAGTGCCGACACAAGTTCCGAAGATCTGCACTCCATGTTCTTTGCGAATTTGGCCGCCGCAACCGTACCTCTGGGAACGACCGGACCAGGCACAGCAAAAGATAAAGGGACGACTGCTTCCACCGATAAAAAGGACCAGGCCGCTACGTCGGTTGCGTCTAGTACCGCGGGCGTACCGTCACTTGCAGAAAGAATGCGCGACAGAGCAGCGCGCAACATTGCCGCGGCGGCGGAAAGTGCGGCAACGAGTTCCGGCACACCAGCCAAGAAGGCGGTTTCACCGCTGGAGAGGCCCTCGACTGCAAGTGGGCAACCCACACGTTCGTTCGAGCCACCCAAGCGCAGCGGAGCTACAACAATGACAGCGACGGCAGGAGGCGCAGCAGCTGCATCGAAGCGGGGAGTGGGGGCCTTGTCCTCATCTGCTGCAGGTGGTACGAGCGCTAGCGCGGCCGCTACTAGCACCACTGGCACCGCTTCTGGTGGACGCGGTGGAAAGGCAGCTGCAGCAGCAGCGAGCGCTTCGCCAACGGGAACAGTTTCCTCAGCTGCAACGCCAACAGCTACCGCAACGCGCTTCGTCGGAGCAAACAAAAAATTTTCCGCGCCGCCGGCGGAGAAGGACCTTCAGAAACTGAAACCCAAACAAGAAAAACCGCGTTCCGGAGTCTTGACCCCGGAACGCGCCGCGGTGCGATTGCAGGCTTTCGCACGGGGTCGAAGTGTGCGAAAGGACCTCCACAACTACATCCTGAGCTTCTACGCGGACGCGAGCGCGCGAGGTCCTGCCGAAGGGCGACCGTTTCTGTGGGGCCTGGGTGGAGATGATGCCTCTCCGTCCGCTAAGTTGATGTTGGAATTGGCAGGTGATGCAGATGGCGACAAGGAAGACGACGCGGTAGGTTTTGGCCTGCTCCGTCGTCGCTGTGGAGGCGATGAGGAGGAGGACGCGAACGGCGAGCGAAGAAGCGGAGCCGGCAAGAACTCAGCAGATCTCATTGATCGTTTCGGATCCCCGCCGCTTGTCCAGGTGCAGCCAGGAGCAAGAAGAGAAGTGGAGATGCCATCACCTGGGCGAACACGAACAGCTGTCAATCGGGATCGCAGCCCCGGAGTTGAGGTGCGCATCGACCCCCGCTTCCGAGAACAGAACCGGCCGCAGACCCGAGGGAGGTATGCCGTCGACGACGACGAAGATGAGCAGAGCAGCGCGGAATTTGGCCAGTCGGGCCGCGGAATCACGATTTCCGCGATGGGGGTCAGCGCAGAGCATGGTGCGAATGTGCAACCGCTGCAGCCCGGCGATGGTACACTTATGGCATACTCACTCGGGATTCGGATTTGCATTGGGAAAAAACAAGACGTACAAATTTACTGTCTTTTTACGTTTGACTCTTCGTTGCATTTCTTGGCGACTACTCCCCGCGCCATCTTCAACGCCGAGGTCTCATTCCCGACCTGGATTTTCCGTCGGAGGCCCGCGAACGAGTGCGCCGTCGTCGCGAACGCCAGTTGCAGCTCGCTCCGGCCGGACGCCCCGGGACCGTGCCTCCCGCGCCCGACGCGCCATCATCACGACCAGTATCTCGGGCCGGGGGCCCACGCGTAGGTCAGCGCCAGCAGCAGCAGGCACGGCCGCCTAGTCGCGGCGGCGAGAGCTGGCAGGGTCTCGGCATGACCACTCCGCCCGACTATGAGCAGGCCACCCCGGAGCAGTACGCGCAATACGCACAACTCCACATCAAGGAGTACGACTTGTCGATCGCGGACGTGCTGCAGCGACGCGACGGCGAAGAAGAGGAAGGAGGCGGCGGCGAAGGCGGTGCGGAAATGGCAGAGAAGTAAAACTGATTTCGATTTACGACTGCCCTCGTGCTGTTTGCATTTTTTCCGGTATAAATTTATTAAAACCTCCATTGATTTTGGTGCGTAATAAATTCTAATAAATTGAAATACAATTACAAAACAACATCCTCACCACCTCCAGCCTTCCCGTTCCTGGCGCCGGTGTTGAAGACCTTGTATCGCTGCGCGCGGCGGCGTCCGAAACGAGGTTGGAGGCACCTCCGCGTGGTGTGGAGGCGGCCGAAGCCATAGAGCAGGCATCGGACGATGGTGCCGTGCTGGTGCGGGATGAGCAGGATTCCTTTTTCGAGGACATCGCTTCGCGGCCCGTCGCCGTTGTACACCCGCCGCAGCCAGTGGTTGCTGTGGAGGAAGACGCTGCCGACTTTGCGTCTTTGAGACCGGATGAACCAGCCGGGATAAGTACGGGCACGGCGCAGGAGGTAACAAAAAAAATAAAAATCAGCCGACTCTATTTACTTTGTTTCGCCTCCGGAAGTTACTTTGAAATCCGGGGGGGGATCGATTGCCCCCTACGCCAACCGGCTGGCCAAGCAATCGATATCGGTTTGTGACCCCGCTTGAACAATTCAATTGACTGCAGCCCGGCTGTCGCGTGCTCGTAGAATAAACTCGTCACGCTCTCAAGTAGGGTAACAGAAATCCTGAAGCTATTTACTGATGCTATTTACTGACATTGTCATTATAATTACAACGCCCACGACCTAGTTCGCCGTATCTTCTGCGGAGGGAAGCACACTGCGAGACGACGCCTTGCCGGACGAATTGGACCTTGCGCAGACGAGTATCGCGATTACCGCAGCCGCCCCGGCGGAGCCTCGTTTTTCTCCGGACGAGTTGGCGGATCAGTTTCACGCCACTCTGGCAATCATGATGGACACGATTGAAACACAGGAAAAAATGGCCGACGACCTGGTCACAAGGCGAGCGCAAGCCTATGAGCGCCAATCGGAAGTTGTCACGGTCGTTGCCGCGCAGCAGGGCATGATCAAGGAACATCAGGAGACGCAGGAACACCTGATGCATATGACCGGACCAGCTGGTAAGTGAGCAACTGGTAAGTGCTGTGTAATGGGTTCCCACGGATGGCGAGTACGGTAAGGCGATGGCGAAGCGCCGGGCGGTTTCAGAGATGCCCCATGGTGGGGGGTAGGGGGCAGATGAAGGTGCGGGGTAGGATGGGGGGTACACCGATGGGAGGTGAGCGATTGGGAGGTCGGAAGAGGCTGTAGTGGAAAGCCACTGACTACCATGGTAAAAGGGCCCGG
>RXOD01004003.1:0-32144 GCA_005223375.1 Amoebophrya sp. AT5.2 | reverse complement strand
CCACCCAAGTCGGGACCCATCACGAAGTACTTACCAGTTGGTCACTTACCATCTGGTCTCTTCATAACGGCGCAGGTGCGGCGTGACCATCCGGTACTGCGGGTGTACGGCCAGGAAATGTGGGACGAGCTGGCCGAGCTCGCGAAAGAGCTGAAGGGCCGCACCGGCGTTCTGAGCGGTCGCGCGCTGATGCGGTCCTTTGAGCGCCACCCTGCGTTGCTGCGCCCGTCGGAGGAGGACCTCTCGAAAATGCTGGAGCTGGGCGGTGAAGCACAGCTGCGCGGGAGTCGCGGCCATGCGAAACGCCCGGCGGACGCGTCGAAATTCTTCGCGGGACACGGCGCCTTTTTGCTGCCTGCGAGCCACCGCGTGTCGGAGAGAAGCCTGCGGGCGCTGCAGCAGTTTGACAAGGTCTGTCGCGAGCCGAAGTTGCTGCGGACCGTACAGCTGAAGCCGCTGGAAGACTTGCTATGCCCGAGCGAAGTGGGACTCAAGATCTCGACGCTGACTGGGCGCCGGATGACGGAATACGCCCTCGCAGCACAAGCGGGGGCAGGCCCACAGCCGACCCTCGGCGCGGCGTACGGGGTGAATAGCAAAGGCCAGTTGTCGCGGGTGGCAGAAGTGGTGCGACTGGCGCAAGCGATGGTGGCTTGCGAAGGCGGCGGCGAGAACGGAGACCAGCTTGACGACGCGGAACAAGGTTTGATGTATGTACAGTTTTTGCAGAATCATGTCGTGCTTGAACGACTTCGAATCGATCCACATAGTGCTCTTACTTTAGTTTGACTGCAAACAACTGATAAATCAGATGGTGCGGATGTTGGGGGCAATCCGGGGTTCGCGCACCTGTTCATCGATCTGTACTTAATGGCGCTCGACGCTGGGCGGAGGAACGCAGCGGCTGCGAACAAAGCGCGCTTTCAAACTCTGCTCGCTTTTCTCGCGCTTGAGTATCCGGAATGCAAGGACACCTTCCTGCCGCTGCTGTTGACGGTCTTCTTCTTCTCCGATGGGCACAATTTTCCGGAGCCGCCGAGGCACACTTCGTACGTCCGGCCGCACTTGCAGGAGTTCTCCGAGGACAAAATCAACGGCCTTGCAGCGCAGTACGTTCGTGAATTCCAGGACCCCGAACCGGAGCGCGCGCAGCACAAGAGGCCGTACTACCCGTATGACACAATTTACACCGAGACTGTGGAGGACTTCCAAAATCGGCGGGACGTGTGGGAGAAGAGGGGGAAGAAATACCTCGCGGCGCGGAAGAAATTCGGACTCGCGATGCAATTGCGGGCTGAGGAAGTGTTTGACGCAGGAGAGCAGATGGATGCAGTCAGCCACATCGAGGGTTGTTTGTGGTCTACCACACTGGGGTGTTGCCACAAGAACAATGAGGAGGTGCTGGAAGAAGATTTAGTCGGTGCAATGGGTGGTGGCTTCCACTATTCCACTGAGACCAAGGACCTTGTGAACATGTACCGATCGGCGGACCTGGCGTCTGAGATCAATCGGGAATTCGGGAATTGGCGGCGAGCGAAGGCGATCCAGATGTTCGCCTCGCAAGTTTCGGCGAAGCTTGCGCAAGTGCAGCAGGCCATTCCGCAGCCGGGCGCCGCAGTTGTGGGGGCGGCAGCTCAAAAGCGATCGCTCGAAATGGCAGCTGCCACGATATCTCGAGCTCTGGCGTCTGTGGCGAAGCCGGTCCGCAAAACGGGACAAAAGAACTACTTCCGTTTGTCGCGCGAAACGATAGGATTGACCTTGCCCGAAGCGCGTCGAGTCCTCAAGTCGCTTCCCGCCGTCATGGAAAGTCCAACGCTGGAGGAGCTACTCGCGGAATCGCAGGTCGGAAACGCGGCAAGTGGACGAGGGGGAGCAGCGTCTTCCAAGCGTCGCAAATTGGAGCAGGCGGCAGACCCCGAGTTGGTGCAGTTGCCAGCGGTCCAGTCCGGACAATACCAGCAGCTCGCGAAGAGTTTTCACGCCGAGCTCGCCGAGAGTCTGGAGCTGGCCAGTAAGCAGCAGGGTGACTCCGCTGCGAATCTTTACGGACTGCTCCTGGAGAAAAAGTCGGCGCTGCTGTACTTGCAAAAGGTCCATGAGCAGGCGCAGACAGCTACGGAGAGCTGCTGGAAGAAGATCGAAAAATATCTTGTCGCGTGCGGGAACGCAGAGGCGGTTACGGACGTCGTGCAGCGCTACCTGATGGGAGACTCTAGCGACGCCGGGAAGAAGCTGCTCGCGCAGCGGTTTGCGCTTTTGCTGCGTGCGTCGCAGCGGGCGAGTCGGTGCTTGTCCCTGTACCGGAAACGGCAGCAACACCATCTCCGCGTCGAACTGGAGAACGCGACGCTGGCCTATGATCCCGCGAATTATCCGTCTTGGCTTGCTTTCGAGCTGGAAAACGACCTGTGCATCCGCCCGCAGCAGGCCAAAGTGGCGGAGGCGCTCATCGGGGGAAACTCCAACCGCGTCCTGCAGCTCGACATGGGCGAGGGAAAAACCTCCGTCATCGTCCCGATAGTGGTGCTTGCGCTCACGTCCCCGTCGTTCCTGAAAGCGGCCGAGATCGACGGTAACACCAGTATCGGAAAGAACGCAAAGTCCACCGCGATGAAGAAAGCAGCTGCGGCGGACGCTTCTCCACCTCCGGAACCAGCAGAAAACACTAAGCCAATCGTCCGCCTGACGGTTTTGTCGTCTCTTTTCGCGACGAACGCGAGCGAGCTGCAGTTCAAGCTGGGCGGCGTCCTCGGGCGCCGCGTCGTGCCGCAGTTGTCGCGACGCGACCTCGCACTCTCTGTGAAGCTGCTCGAGCGGACGTTGGAGCGATTCGACCTTGCGCGCTCGCGCGGTGATGTGATCGTTACCGTTCCGGAGTACCGGCTGTCGGCGACCAACAAGGCCCTCGAGTACGCTGCGGCATGCAGCTCGCACTACGACCAGAGTGGCGACCTCGCCGCCGCCGCACGCAGCGTCGAGAGCTTCTTCGACTCGCACGCGCGCGAAATTTTGGACGAATCCGACGAAATCCTCTGTCCCAAGTACCAGCTGGTGTATTCCCTCGGCGCACCAAACGAAATGGACGGCGCAATGCTGCGCTACCAGCTGTCGTCGTTCGTGCTCGGGGTGGCGTCGCGGAACGCACTGCGTCTGCAGAAGAAGTTCGGCACTGACGTCGTCGAGATCATGAGGACGGGAGGAAGCTGCGAAACTTCGTACGAATACTCAGGAGTGCGGTTGCTCGAGCATGGAAAATTGAAAAACGCGTTTGACGAGTTAAGGCATCTGTGCCTGGACGAGCTGCTCGCGACGAATAAGGTGAAGCTGACCGGAAAGGAGGTGGCGCAATTTCGGAAAGCCGTGCTGGAACAGGAGCTGCAGGTAGTTGGTGGGGCGGCAGGAATGGCGGGATCGAGTTCCGTGCTGAATTATGGTGGTGGGAGTAATTCTAATTCAACCTCCGCGACTCTCTTCGACGGGTTCGAAGATGACACGCGGAAGATCGGGCAGATTTTGCGAGGCTTCCTGACGTTCGAGGTGCTGGAGGTGGTGCTAAAGAAGCGTTGGAGAGTGGAGTTCGGGGCCCATCCGACTAGGCCGACCTATCAACTTGCCGCCCCTTTCGTCGCGAAGGACAAGGCTTCAGAGAAGTCGGAATTTGCGCACCCCGACATTCTCGTGCTGTTGACGACCGTGAACTACTACAACAGCGGCCTGAGCGAAAAAGGGGTCGAGGCGGTCTTCCGCAAACTGAACTCGCTAGCGGCGTCGGAAGCAGACAGTCTGTACGCCAAGTGGGCGGGAGAGGTGAACGGAACTGCAGACAGCGGCGTCGTCCCTGAGGCGCGCTCAGGCGTCAACCTGGAGGACAAGACACTGATGCAGACGGTGATCTTCCCAAACTTCCGCCGCCACATGAGGGTCGTGGACTTCTGGTTGCATCGGATGATCTTCCCCGCGCAGTTGCGCCAGTTTCCGCAAAAGCTCGTGGCGACAGCGTGGGACTTGTGCAAAAGTGCGGAGCTGTGCTCGTCGTGGAAAAGCGTCACGCAGGGGTTCAGCGGTACGGATGACACGAAAATCGTGCTGCCGGGCACGATCAAGCAGAAGAACATGGAAGAATTGAAAATGACGGCCGGTATTCAGCTGAAGCGATTTTTGCGACCGGAGAACGACGAATACCGCGCGCTGCAGCCAGAGGGGGCACTTGGGGCAGGTTTTTAGGGACAGCTTTTGGTTTCGAGTGGGAGTGCCTCAAGAAGTTTTTTGAGGAGGTTCATCTGATGGTACGCGAGTGTCGTTAGTGCTAGGGCTAGCTGACCCGTCTTCGTCTAGATTGATACGAAGGGGGACGGAGGCGGAGCTAGGCAGTTGCTGAAAGAATCCCAGTCAAAACAAAATTTGCAAAACAAAGGTAATTCCGCCGAGCAGATCCTAGCCGAGGCCACGAACGACGAGGACGTGGTCGTGATTCTCGACGCGGGTGCACTCGTCTTGCAAATGCAGAACAAGGAGCTGAGCGAGAAGTGGCTAGATGGGAGACCGGACAAAGAATTCGCTGTTTACTACGATAACGCGAATAAAATCGTGTGTTTGAGCCGGCGAACTGGCGACGTCACTCCTTTCAGCCTCTCCCCCTGTGCACAAGACATGTCCCGTGCCCTGCTCTACCTGGACGACGCGCACTGCCGCGGAAGCGATTTCCGGTTGCCGTTAACCGCAAAGGGGATTTTAACACTAGGGAAGGGGATGTGCAAGGACAAACTCCTCCAGTCCGCCATGCGGCTTCGCCAGTTGGGTCGGGGGCAGCGGCTCACCTTTATCGCCAGTCGCGAGGTGGACGCGCAGATCTGCCACGTCGGAGGCGGTGGAGCGGCTGCGAAGAAGTCCTCCAAGAGTTCGGCGAAGGCAGCCGATCGAGACCGTTTGAAGTGGGTTCCGGCCGTGCTCGATTGGAGCCTGCAGAACACGTACAAGCGCCTCTCGGATTTGGTGCCATACTACTCGGCGCAGTGCCGCACGACGTTGGTGAAAGCGGCGGCATTCGAGCAGTACGAAAAGTTTCTGGAAGGGATGGTGCACGCGCGCGGTGCTGCTGACGCTAACGAGGAAGAAGGCGCCGATGGTCTCGGACTGCTCGGAGGTGGTTTGGAGCCTGATCCAGCACCCCTGCGTGACGATCCTGAGGGGCGGACGGTGCTGAATTACGCCGCCGCGAAGATTCAAAGCGGGATTCCGCTCGAGCAGGTGGCGAAAATCATCGAGGTGCTTGGCCGCGATTGCACGCTCGCAAAGTTTGACGGGGTCAACGCGATAAAAATGACCCCAGGACTCGCGGAAAAAGTAAATGCGTCGCTGCGTGCGGCAGTGAGGAATGGCAAGCTCGCGGGAGGGGGTCCCGACTTTTTTGGCGACGACTTGATGGGCGAGAATGGTGAAATCATGGAAGATGTGGCCGGAGACCCACAAGGAGCTCGTGAAGACGTAGCGGAGAAGTGCGTGGAGGACGAAGTTTTACTTTTGAAGAACATGTATGCGCGATCGCGGACCGAGCACAAGCTCCCAGAAATTGTGGGAAAGTGTCTGCGCCGCTTTCTCCAGTCCGCAAGGGACCCTAACGGTAAATGAATGTTTTAGGTAAGAGGCACGTGCACTCTTCACACAGCATTTGTACGTCAAGTGCGATTCCCATTCCAATAAAATGGCAGCCATGGACGTCGACGGCGAGGAGGACGCGCTCGATGATACGAAAACAGGGGAATTTGCACAGAGGATCCTGGCAGGTGTCGAGAAACTCTTTCCGAACGTCAAACGGTTTGCCGCGGGGTTCGACGAAGAACAAGAACGAGAACTAGAACAAGAGTTGGAGGAGGTATTCTTACCATACCAAGTTACACTTTGCTGTGATTTGTTGGCCAATGATTCTCGTGATGAATCTGTCGAAGCAGTACAAAGAAAACCAAAACCAGTCGCACTTATCCGAATCCTTCTTCTTCACAGGAAGTGCAAGTGTTTCGTCCTCCTGCTGCGAAGCCGCTGCCGGAGACCAAGATCTCAAACGGATTGCGCGAGTTTCTCGAGAACCCGAACCAGCGGTCGCCGGGTGGCACGCACGACCCGCTTCTTCCGCTCCGTACCTTCGTCGAAAACTGCGGGCAGTTGTCGCGGCTGCTCCCAGCGGGCATGTTTGAGTTCTCACAGGCCGCCGCAACGGTGGTTAACACCGTGCTGGTGAGCAAGAACTTCGTGCAAACCATTGCGCACGTGTCCGGCTCTTTTGACAACACCTTCTACCTGAAGCAGGTCCGCTGGCTTGTCTGGCACGGGGAGCGGAGGATCGCGGTTCTGGTTTCGAATTTCGAAGCCGAAAGCTGTGCGTCCCGGCTACTTCGATCCGGCGGGGTCGCGCAGTCGTCTCTCCAGCTGCTGCCGTTCGTGCCGGTCGGGCGGCTGGGGCAGAAACAAAATCCTGACAACCACTGCTTCGCGAACCTGTTCCGCGTCGCAGGGTTGCGGGACTTCCGTGCGCACCCGGCGATTCACGTGTGCGCCGGATCCATCCATTTGGATCTGCTGCAGGAGGCCTCCCTCGGAAAGAAGGTGTTGCGCTACCTGTGTCTCGTACCTCGGAACGTGGCGTCGCTGCCGCCTAGTGGGAGCAAGCTAACCATTGCGCAAAAGGAAAAAGCGACGCGGGCGCAGGAGAAAAGGTGGGATCTCCACCTCGACGCGGGCAGCATTGCCCGCGACGGCTTCGTGAAGATCGGGAGTGCGGGCGTTTGGAGCGAACACGAGCGCGACGGGATCCTGAAGGATGTTGGTGTTCTGACGGGCTCCACCGGGACCGTGGGCATGGATTCGCAGTGGAAAAACGCGCTGCGCCCGACAAGCAGCCCGGTGCAGTTTCTGACGGAGCTGTATCGACGCGGGCGGCATCTGGAGCATGAGCTGCGGAGTTCTCCAGCCGGGGAGGCACTCGGGGTCGTGGGATTGTGATTTAGAAAAACGGCAGGAGAAGAGGCTCGCTCCTAGAAAAATTTGACGTTTTGAATTGATGACTAATGGAAGGAGTCGTGCGGACGATGGACAAAAAGAAAAGAATTCCAGTGTCCCAAAGCCAACAACTGATTGGTTCACCGCTTATTCCAACAGTCCCCGGGAGCATTTTCTTCTTTCTAACTCCGTCTTTCGGCACGAATCGTGTGAAGACGACCAGAAGTCAAGAGCAACATCGACTCCATTCCACTATGATGGTTTTTCAAGGGTTTAGGATCAGGGTTTAGGATCAGGGTTCACGATGGAGGGAACTATATTTGTGAACTGCTTCAGATACAATTCCGATTCGGATTATTGCGCGGAATCCTAACTAGACCCATGTTTTGACTCATGTAACTGTAATGATCATTTCTCTACTGAGCTTGTATTTCAATGACGCTGTCGCAGCTCTCAATGAATTGGTAGTGCCGCTGGTACTGGTTCAGAAAGCCGAATGCGGTCACGAACGCGCGTAAGTAAGCCTATCGAGTGAAACTGAAGCAATCATTTGAACTTGAATAGAATCAGCGAAGACCATTCAGAGCTAAACTTTCGCACTCGGAGTGATATGCAGCCAAGGAATCGCAGGCGCACGTCTCCAAAATATACGAAAGCACTGCCTTCCGAATCCGATAGATAAAACGCAGTGGTCTTCAAGAGCGCCTCTCTCATTTATGCGACGAAAATACTTATGATCCTTTTTCTCTCGTTACGCAAAGACCAGGACCAGGTTATCAGGAAACGGAGTTGCCAAAGAAAGCGGAGCCGCAGCTCCATTATGCGTTGGCAGATACCTCAGTTGCTGTGCGCTCGTGAGAGCTCGAGTTTCGAAGTAATCGAGAGAGAGAGAGAGAGAGCGAGAGACTCGCCATGTCGACGATTTCATAGCTCGATCGTGTTTCGTATCGACATTGACAGCCCATTGAACCCGAGAGCCTCGCTCGATATTGTTTGTCCTTTGAAGAGCCGCGCTTTTTCAAAATGAAGAATCACAACGACGCCAAACCATACGCCACTAAGGCTAGTCCTAGCGATCCTGCGCCGATCGGACGCGAGTGCGACACTAGAGACAGTAGAGTACTACCACAGCTTCCTACGCTCCTGAGTACAGATACGGCAGCACTGCTGCTATTCGCGCAGCACAATAAAAAGTCAAAGTCTACTAATGGCAAATCAAGGTCCGAACGGGCCCCCGAAGACGATAGCCTAAACCCGAGCGCAACAACCTCCTCCATCTGTGCCGCGAATTCGCCACGCAACCCGATCATGACGCGCAACGCTGCTCTTCTGCAGCGTCTGCAGCGCGAGGACTTCTGCTATCGCGAGTTCCCACAATCCGTTTCCCTCCACGTCTTCCAGCTCCGCGTCATCGTCGTTGGCGGGTTGATCTGGCTCGTGATGGTCTCTCTACTGGGCATCATCTTTTGCATCGCCCAATTTCTCGCGGACCAGCGCCTCTCCCTGATCGTGGCGGAGATGGAGCATGCTCGCATCCACAAAACCGTCAAGGAGATGCTCTTCCTCCCGTCTGGGGTGGTCGCGAACCAGGTGGATATGGGGATTCGCGCCGAGTCCATGTTCGAGGAAAGCGACCAGATCGGGCTGCGAAACCTGCTGGAAAACATGTACACCGAGTTTCCGACGTTGCAAGATGTGCGGTTGCTGTTCAACCAGCAGGATTTCGGCTACTACTCGAGCCGCAACGGGTTTCAGGCAGACACAGACCGGTGCGCGGATTTGGGGGACTACTCGTGCCTGGCAATCAACCTGAAGCCGCCAGACCTGTCCTGGTACCGCAGAGGGATGCTGCTCTTCGATCCGAGTACTTCTATTTCAAACTCGATGGCTTGGCTTTCGCGATGTTGGTGAGTTATGTTAGGCTGCCTACGTACAACTTCTTGTTGCGCGCTGGCTGGACAACAACGAACTATTCGTTCTCTTTTGTAGCATCAGCCGCAAGTAAATCGAAATCCATACCCCTCGCTCATCGAACGACCAGGTAAGAGCAAGATGATCTCGTACTGCGATTTCTTGTCGCCGCAGTTTATCCCTTTCTCGGAGTTGACCGGCAGCCCGCTGCTGTCGCAGCCGCCAGAGGCGACGCTGGACTGGCACTTCGGGTGGGCACGGATCTGTAAACACGAGTTCGCGCACCTCCAGGGCGAGGCGGGCCGCACCTTCGCCGTTTCCAAGACCATGCTCAGCATGGAGCCCTTCCTCACCGCACTCGAAAAGAGGGAAAACTTCCTCGGCGGACGCATCTACCTCATCCGCTTCGATCTGGAAGTCTCGTCAGGTAGTACAGAGGCTTTCTACTCCTGCAACAGTTATCAACATGGTTTTCATCGTCGATAAGGGGCTAACTGCACTTATGCACGTTTTGAGGATGTTTTCAGTTTTCTTTTAGAATCCAATGCAAGGAATGAATCATCATCATAATTTTCCTCAGTCGCCGCGATGACGAACCGCATCGAGGGTGTCCGTCTCTCCGCCGGCCGCCTCGAAGCGCCTGGGCTCGTCGCCAACGTCGCCGAGGAGTTTGGTGACGCCGAGGTCATGACGTATGTTCTTCCCGGCGAGTACTCCAGTTCGGGGCTGAATCACGTCCTCGTTCGCGAGGTTCGGAATTCCAACGGGAAGTATCTGCTCGGGCTCGTGTGCCCGTACTACCAGTTCTCCGACTCGGTGATGTTGCCGATGACAATCACGCTGCTGGTGATGTTTCTGATGCCGTTTCTGGTGGCGGCGGTGTTCCAGGGCGTGAAGTACTACATCCGCAAGTACCGCAGCGGCATCCAGTTCCAGACGGTCGAGGAGGTGGTGCGCATGAACGTGGCGCTGGCCACGAGTTACGTGCCGGCGAACGCCGCGGAAAGAAAGGCGCAGGCGAGGGGAGTGGCGGCGAGCCAGAGCATGTCAGCGACAGGCGCCTCGGACACAAGCCCGGGCGGGGGCGGCGGGGGAAAAACGAAAAACTCGTCCTTTGGTCTGCAGGGTGGAGGGTTCTAGGGATGGCGTGCAGAAGAGCGGACCGCAGACAGCTCCTGCGCCAGGAAATCTTGAAAAACAAGCATCTTCCGGCGGAGGCGCATTACGATGGTTGCCGTAAGAGAGCACGAAATGGCAGGCGGCGACGAACATCAACGGCGGGACGCGTCGAAGGAGGCCGGTGGCGGGGATGATCGATGATGAAAGCGGCTCTGAAAGACGGGAAGCGATCACCCAGCAGCCGGAGTGCGCCTTGGAGAGTGACCTCGTCATGGAAGTGGAAATGGTGGACGGCGATGCCCGGCGGGAGCGAGCCACCACGACGACGAGCGCTACCCTAACAACACGCTACCCTAACAGCGCCAAAGGCCGCCGGAACCGGAAACCCCGCTCGCCAACCTCCGCCGAGAGAGCGCGTAAGTACCTGCCGTTCTGGCTGAGATTCGGCGGGAGTCAGTTGACGCCCCCAGAAAAGAACGCGGCCCGCGCATAAAATGGGTTCTGCGGCACGTACGGGCCGCCTGAGGACGATGTGAGCTTCCACCGCGGTGAAAGGACGACGTAAACGCAAACCAAGTGAGCTACGAGTTCTGCACCAAAAGCACTGTTGTTTTTTGGAAGCCGTCCGTCGTAAGCGGTGATTGGTTGCGGACATACTTTTTCGCATTTGAAGGTGGAGGAACTATAATCTCCTCTCGAACTACTTACTACTACTCGAGCGCTGCACAACGCATGCAGGGCTGAATTTGCAAGTACAAACGCAGCCTGCGCCGGCTATTTGAGCTCATTTTTCAAGGTACATGCGAGAACAGTTCTTTAGATCAGGTTACGGCCAGCCCTGCAAAACGTGAGCTGATTCACGCACAGACGAGTGCTTTGTTCGGTTTTGTGTCCCTCAGTCGTGACAGATTGAAGGGATCCTCGAAAATCATTGAGATCCGCTTGCAAGATCCAGATCCCGAAATCCTCAAAGATCGCTTTCGTGCGCCGGCGGGCTGGAGAAGGCTGTTTGTCACGGGATGACAGAAATCAGAAGCAGCATTGATCAACGATGATGCGAAACTATACGAAAACGCACCAGTGATCGACATCGACTCGGCATAAGTCGATAATCTATCGAGCATCTCAATTCATTGGCGTTCAATTTTCTCTTGCAACGCTTACGACGGACACCCACACAGAGCGTAATCCCACAAAACAGATACGTCAGACGAACCCCTTTGCAACTTATTTTGATCTTTGGACCTCCGATATTGCTTTTCGAAGAAGGTCTTTTTCAAATCAGCAGAAGACGAGATGCGTCGTGGCAAGGAGATTGCAAAAGAGCGGCGGCGGCTGCAGCGGAAGCAGACGGCGAGCGAGAATCTGCTCGCCGAGGCGGTGTTGGATTTTGAGCAGGCCACGCTAACGCCCACGAGCTCCGTAACAACGACTGCCGGAGAAGCTTCGCCAGCTGCGTCGTCGTCCTCCACCAGGAGAGGCGGAGAAGAACAGAATTCTGTCGCCTCCTTCGGTCGGGCGCCGTGCGCAGAGAAAGGTTGTTGTCCACGAGACCGAGTCGCTGTGGAGCACGCGGCCGCGAATTTGCGTGAGGCGTATGCAGGAAGCACGGGGGGCGCGACTGCAGGGAAGTTGGATGACGGGGTGCGGTGCGTGGCGCATTTGCAGAGCGCCGCCTGGACGGCCTGCGCGCTTGCAGTGCGGAACTCGCTGCACGATGACACCCTGGAGGATCCTGAGAAGACGTGGGGGCCGAAATACATCCGGAATTGCATCCACTCTTGCATCACATATCAGCAGAAGGACGGCACGGGGGGTTTAGAAGGTGCCACAATGCGCTTTTCGCCCGAGTCATCAGAAGCACACAATCGCGGATTGCCAGCGGTACCAACGACTAATTTTTTGATGTCCCTTCTTGACTGATTGTCTTGCAGGTCTTCTGTACCACTTCTCGTTATCGTTGTCTACGCTTTCTTCAACCATAAATCGGAGAGGATCTTAACAAACCCCACACAGGTCCACCGCCGCCTCGACGAAAAGGTTCGCCGCTATTTTCCCTGGGTGTCTTTCGCCGATCTGTTTGCTCTCGCCGCGGTCGTTGCGATCGAATCTGCCGGTGGCCCCGTCATCCCTCTGTCCGTCGGGCGCCGCGACTCCGACGGCGCGCACCTCGAGAACACGACGATAGAGAAAAAACCCGCAGAGCCTGGCCGCCTCCCCTACGCTGAGTACGGGGAATACGTGGACGAAGAAAAGGAACTGGTCCTGATCGCGTCTCAGATGCGCAAAAAACTGATCCAAACGGTCGGGTTATCGGACCAAATGTTGGTTTGCCTGATCTGCGGTGGGCACGCCTTCGGCCGCTGCCACATGGAAGTCTCCGGCTACCACGGCCCGTGGCAGAAGACCCCGGGGGTGTTTAACAACAGTATGGCCAAGAACCTGCTCGGCGAGAGCTGGCGGTTGGTCACAAAAAAGGACGGAGGAGAAGCGGAGAGCCGTTGTTCCCATTATGGGCGGGATGAAAGTGAAGCGAGCACGCAGGCGAGCGACAACGGTGCACCAGCGCCAAGAAGAACTTACCGCTGTCCGCATGCAGCCGGCGAATCAGCGGAAGGACCTGTGGAGGACGCAATAGGCACTGCTGCAGAAGCAGAAGCCACATCCGGGTCTGGTACCAACGGCTGTCCGTTCACGAAACTCCTGAATCCCGAGCTTGTGCCGCACGGGATTCGGCGGCAGTACGTGAACGAGGACGAGAATATGATGATGCTGATGTCGGACATGTGCTTGCTAAAGAACGACGAGTGGCGGCACTGGCTCGCAATCTACGCCGCCGACGAGGATCGGTTCAGGGAAGATTTCGCGATCTTCTTCAAGCAGGCAACCGAGCTCGGCTGGAAGGACCAAAGCAGAAGAGACGACGGAAAACCAGTAGCTCTCCTTGATGATGATGAGGGGAGTGCTGGTGCCGGAGTGGAGCGAAAGGTTGGGAGGCCGGTTGGCGGAATCATGGAGTGGATGCGACGAAAGGCAGACTTCCTGGGAAAGATGGCACTGCGAGAAGTGGCAGAGTTCCTCCTATGCCGCGAAGAAGGCTACTACAGATAGCACCCATGCATGTTGTATTCAATTAGAAGCAAGAAATATAAAATAGCGGAGCTGCCGCTCGCGTCTTTTCACAACGACAGCGTGCACCCATGGTGAAATGAAAATATGAACAAGGAGCCGATTTTCATTTCTCGTTTTGACGTAGCGACCGAATAGGAATAGGAATACGAAGTCGGAAGAGAGAAGAACGTGAGGAGGTGAGAAGTACAGCGCCTCCTCGAACAAGGTACGATCACATGCAACACAACAACTCATTCTTTCTATTTTGCGTTCCAAAGCTTGTTTGGAACTATGGAACTTTCTTTGACTCTGACACTTCAACTAAGTACATGCACAGAGACTAGTTTTTCCTTTTTTCAGTACAGGCAACATACACGATGTTGATGGTGCAGAAGTACCAAGATTCCTTTGGGTGGATTAGTGGTTCCCTTTTTTGCGCGCGACTTAACCCAAGGGTTTGGTGTCGGTCGAGATAGAGGACCTGTAATTGTAATTCCATGATTAATATCACGTGTCAGACGCAAACGCATAACAAGCGTCGACGGCTTCGCTTCTTTCGTGTGTCTTTTGAGATGCTTAGGTCCCGAGCCAACAAGATGATAGATTCTGTCGGTGTGGATTTCGGTTTGATGTCACGAAGGTCGGCCACTACAGAGGTCGGTTTCTCGGAATTCTTCCTTTTCGTTTCGGTGACCACTGCAAAGCTGCTCCTCCTCCCCGTTTTGGAGGTGCGGACGGCGTTCGGTTTCCTTTCGGTGCGTATCGTGTGCTCTGGCGCTATGCGGTGTACTGGTTTAAACGTGAGTAGATTTTTCTTTCGGTTTTCTAGAGGTCCATGCACGGGCCCCGAATTATCGGTGACGGTGTCATCGTGCTCGTCCTTCCTGCGCGAGGGGTGTTGATTTTCCTTTTCATCCTGCTCGCTAAGCCTGAGACATCTCATTTAGATTCGTTTGTTTCTACATCAACTGGCAGGTCATTCGTTTGCCTTTGCTTTTCGCTACGGCCATAGATATCTACGTACAGATTGAGGCGAAAGGAAAGGTGACGGTCTGCGTCTATAAAAGTATTGATTTCGTGCATGTACGCGTATGAATATGATCCATCTTCACATTTGAATGATTGAGAAATTCGATAAAGAGGAGGAGGTCGTTAACTAGTTGATTCTCACTTTATTCTCTGTACATCCCCGCCAGCCCAAATCGCAAAAGACAACGACCCCAGGATGTGGGGGGCAGGCACGATGGATGCCGACGCCCTTGCGGATTTGCGGAAGACGCGTCCCGGTGTGCCGCTTTACGCTCCGGGGTTTATCGTTTTCTACGTGTGGATTATCGCATTAGTGGTGTGCCATGTTTTCTACCGCCGGTGGCACGTCCGCCTCCGCCGCACCACGTCCGGGCACAGAAGTGTGATGTCTCGCGAGGAGATCGATGTGGGCGACCGTCCTGGTTCCGTCCGCATGGAGGTGCTCATTCAAAGTGGATACTCCACTTCAGCGCGCGCCACCGCCATGTACGCAGCGTGGATCGGGGTGATTTTCTACTGCGTGCTCATTGTGATTTTGTCCTGGATCGGCTCGCCGCGCTTCGCGCCGAACACCATGCTGTGGCTCTTCAACCAATATTTCATGTTGAACGTCTGCGTCGCCCACCCAGAGAAAATCTGTGACCCGATGCCGGTGGCGGACTTTACCAACTTGAAGCTATTCTTCTTCATCTGGTTCGTGCTTGCCCTCGGCGGCGTGCTGGCGCTCGCAACCAAGTGGCATGAGATCGGGAACTTCTTCCGACGTCCGGTGGCTCTGGAAGAAGCCGATTTTGTGGTGGTGACGGAGTATCTGGTCGACAGCGATCCGGCCGCGGCGCTTTTCGAGCACGAGGCGACGGATAGAGTTGCCGGCTCCGGGGAAGGTGGATCCCGCTTCAGCACTTCCGCGGCCGAGCTTTTGACGCAGAGCAAGAAGAGCTACTACGACAGCGAGGTGTTCTCGTCAAAGTTAGCCATGAAGAAGGACGGCGCCATCGTGGGGAGCGGGGATGCGGGGGGAGCGGCGGGTCCTCGGCCTACGCACGACACGTTGGACGCTGGCTCCTTCGAAGACTTCGAGCGAGAGCAGTTGTTGCGAGCACGGGAAAGCGAAGATGGGGGCCGGGGGGCGCGCCCACCTCCAGGGCGCACCACTGCGATGCTTACTCGCCTGCGCGACGGCGACGAAATTTTGAAGGCCACGGTGCGTGCGAAGTGCGACGTGAGCTTTGACGAAAACAACGGGTTCCGGCCGCGCAGCATCGAGTATGAGGCGATGCCGCTCGTGTTCGACGGCGAGGCGTTTCGCGCGCCGCAGTCGGAGCTGGCTTCGCTGACCCTGGCGAAGCTGCGCAACAAAACGCCGCGCAAGCTGACGGTAGCCCAGGCGAGGGAGCAGCGGTGGACGGACCCCCGGGACGGCTGCACCAGAAACGAGCTGAAGATCACGGTGCCGAGCTACTGGTGGCTCGTGTGCTGCGAGGTCGTGCTGGGGGTGAATATCTGGCAGCTGGCCCGTACGGTGGAGGCCGGCGTCGTCGGCAGCCCGGCGCTGGTTTTGGTCCCGCTGGCGCTCACGATTCTGCAGATTCTGTACATCTCGTGGTGCAAGCTGGTCTCCGCCCGGGAGCTGAAGGGGGCGGCGACCGTCCCGCACGTCCGGGTGTGCGTGTGGCGCAGCATCGACCTGGGCAACGGCGAGGTGGAGCTGTGCAGTCACGAGGATGACAGCGTGAACCTGCAGGTGGGCGATTTGTTCGAGCTGCCCGTGGGGGCGACGGTGCCCTGCGATTGTTTGCTAGTGAAGGGCTACGCGCTGCTCGACGAAGCCGACCTGACCGGGGAGCCGCTGCCGATCGCGAAGGTGGCGGTGGAGGCCCGCGAGGACCTCACGCTCGACTTCAAGAAGCACGGGAAGCGGCACATTCTGTACGGAGGGACGACCGTGTTGCAGTCGGAAGGGCCCATTCCCCCGCCCGGCGTGACCACGGCGGAGGACCAAGGCGAGTACGAGGTGGAAGGCCCTCTTGCGCCGCGGTTCGGGGGGGCGGTGCCGCGGTTTGGCGACAATGACAGATCGGGTAGCGCTAGAGTCGTGCTGGCGCCGAGCTCCGCGTCGATGACGCGGACGGGCTCGAGCGTCGTCTTCGCTCGGACCGGGTCGGCGCGACCCTACCCGAGGTCCGCGGCCGAGATTGAAGCCGATGACGAGAAGGCCGAAGCGACGGCTTCTTTCGGAGCACTGAACGACTCCACTGGGGTGAAATTCGGCACTAATTCCGACACCGCTCTCGGTAGCGCCGGCTCTGCCCAGTACGTCCGAGAAAGCAACAGTTCGCAAGGGGCAGTGCCAGTGGGTGGTACGCGGGTGTTGCCCACGATGGACCGCAAGTCGGCGGCGTCCGTTGACAAGGCGACGAAGACGCAGCAGCGCACGTTTCTGTCCCCGACCGGTGGTGCGGTCGCGTTGGTGTTGGCCACGGGCGGCGGCACGCACAAGGGCGGCATGACGCGGAAGATTATGTTTCCGAGCACGGTCAAGTACAAGTTCCACGACAACATCACGTTGCTGTTTGTTGTGTGGGTGGCATCGCTGATGTTCATCTCGCTATTTCCGGCGATCGGGAAGCTCGGCAGCCCTCTGGCGTACAGGGAAATAATCGACGCCTTGTTGGAGTCTTTTCTGATCGCGTTTGTGGTGTTGAACCCGGTGATTCTCGTGGGGCTGATGCTGGCGCAGACCAACGCGGCCGCCCGCCTGGAAAAGGGCTCGCAGTCCGGCACGCGCACACTGGAGCTGAACCGGCTGCTCATGGCGGGGGAGCTCTCCGTGCAGTGTCTGGACAAGACCGGTACGATCACGGAGGAGGGCCTGCGGCTGAACGTCGTGCAGGGCAGCCGCGGCGGCACCGCCGCCGGTGAAATGGCCCCCGAGCAGCGCAGCATGCAGTTCTTCGGCGGGAGCGACAGCAGACGGTCGCTGTCCGCGCTGCTGGACGTGAGCAGCGCGCGGCAGCGGTACTTCGAGCTGGCGCTGTGCACCTGCCACACGGCGCAGCGGGACGAGAACGACGCGTTGTTCGGAAACGCGGTGGAGGTCGAGATGCTCAAGTTTTCGCTCGGCGAGCGCATCTCCTTCCGCGCGGAAGAAAACAACGTCGTGGAGTACTTCGAGCCCGCGTCGGGCGACCCGCTCTTTCGGGTGCTGAAGCAGTTCGAGTTCGACGCGTCGGTGCAGCTTCAGTCGGCGGTGGTGGAGGACAGCCAGAATTCCGCCGACGACAGTCTGGTTGTGTTCTGCAAGGGCTCCTACGAAGCGGTGTCCCGCCGCTGCCGCGCAAACACGATTCCCGAGAATGCCGAGAAGTTGTCCAAGCAAAAGGCGCTGGACGGCTACTACGTAATCGCGGTCGCCATGCGGAGGTACCGCCTCGGCGGTGGTGCTACCGTCGACAAGATTCGTCGCGAGGAGCTCGAGGAGGAACTGGAGTTTCTCGGCTTTTTGTACTTCCGCAACGAGATCAAGCACGACAGTCCGGCGGCGCTCGCCGAGCTTCGGCACGGTGGCATCAAACTCGTGATGATCACCGGTGACAACCTCTGGACGGGGGTGCAGGTCGGCCGGCGCTCCGGGCTCCTGCCCGAGAACGCCGTCGTGCTCGCCGCGGATTTGGTCGGGCAGGCCCCGCCTGCGCCGAAGAAGAAGGGAAGCAGGCGTGGGTCCGCGCTGGACGACGGAGGAGCGGACAAAGAGAAGGAAGAGAGGTCTCTGGACCGGAGCGGGAGCCTCCGCGACGCGGTTGGTCCCACGCAGGAGCTTCACTGGCACTACCTCGAGGAGCAGCACTCGAAGCACTTCGAGGAGTTCCGGTCTATCGTAGAGCCCAGCGCGCGAACGCAGTACCCTTCGTTCATCGGCTGGCTCGCTGCGGACGCTTCTGCCCATGACCCGATCGGTGCCGGTGCGGCGGTCGCGCTCCCGTCACCCACTCGCACCGTGGCGGGTGCGCGTGCTTCCTCGTCCTCGGCTTCTGAGGCAGGAAGCAACAGCGGCGAGCACTCGGTCGTGTTGGCAGTGAGCGAAGCGGCGATGCTGTTCCTGAAGCAGCACGACCCGGGGCTCCTGGAAGAGCTCCACCACCGGATCCGCGTGTTCGGACGCATGACGCCGACGGGGAAGGTGTCCGTGGTGCGGCGCATGCAGGCAGGCGGACAGGTGGTCGGGATGTGCGGAGATGGCGGCAACGACTCCGCCGCGCTCCGCGCGGCGCACGCCGGGCTGGCGCTCTCCGGGGGCGCGAAGTCGATGGTGGGGTCGTTCGTTTCGCCGTCCGGATCCCTGTTCGGGCTGTGCGACATGGTGCGCGAGGGGCGGTGCTGTCTGACGGTGTCGGTGACCGTTGTGAAGGGCACGCTGCTGATGGGAGTGTGCGCCTTGGCGCACCGGACGATCGTGAATACTGGTGCGGGAACGCTCGGCGTCTACGACCAGCTCATCGCCGAGGTCTTCCTCGGCAACGTCGTCGCGGTCCTTCTGGCGACCGCAATGCAGCCGCGGCTGCTGGGTCACGCCTTGCTGCGCACCAAGCCGAAAGTGAACGCCGACGGAAGGCGCGACGAAGCGGACGCGGAGCGGCTGGCCAAAGAGCGCGCGAAGCTGTACCGAGACGCGTCGGCGGGGAATCATGCTGCAGAGAGCAGAAGTCCTCGCTTCTCCGCTTCCGAGCAGAGTAGAAGAGCCTCGCACGACACGGTCGACAACTCGCGGCAGATCCCGTCCGCTCACGAGGAAGAAGCTCACACGGAAGCTCCAACTGCCGGCGGGTTTTTCCTCGCGCCGACGCGACCCAGCGGAAACATCCTGGCCGGGCCCAAGCTGCAGGTGCTGCTGGTGGGGTCCGTTCTGATCCTGTTGTATTCACTTTGCGTCGCCCGCCTCCGCTTCTGGATCGTCCAGAACGAGTGGAACGTGGATTACGTCGGGGACACCAACGCCTTCGTCATTCGCTTCGAGCGCGAATCGGAGGCCGCGCGCCACACCATGCCGGCGAGCGAACTGGCGTTCCTGATTTACGTGGTCGGGCCGCTGCTCGTCGCCACAGCGCTGAACGTCGACTTCGGCAGGTACCGGCAGTGGATCTGGACGCACAACTGGTTGTGGTACCTGTGGTTCGCGATCGTGGTTCTGCTGGGAGTCGTCTTTTGCGTGCACAACACTAAGTACAACGCGTGGCTGATGAAGAACCTAGACAATAAAACGAGTTGGATCGAGTCGGACAAGATGCCAGCTGCGCTCTTGAAGGCTCTGCACCTGACGGACGACGACGTCCGGAGTAGTTACCACTGGTTCACGCGGGCGGAATCCGACGAGCGAGCAAACCACCTAGCGAATTTAGGGAGCACGGTAGCAGACGCGAAAGTGCGAATCTTCGAGGAGGTCGCGCCCCAGGGACCGGTGGACCCCGCGAAGGAAAATTCGTTTCTCGAGCAATTTCTGGCGAACGAACAGCACGCAGTTGGCGAGAAGGCGAAAGTGGTCGATTGGGAGGCGGAAGAGCACAGCGAAGCGACGGAAGAGGGCGAGTTCCTCCCCGAATTATGGGACGAAGAAACACCACGAAGCAGCTCGCATCTGGTCACTGGCTTTCAGCAGCAGCCGTCGAAACCGAATCAAGGAGTAGACCCGGCTGACCCGGGCGCCGCGTCCGCGTGCCCGCATCAAGAGAACACGGGCCGCGGGCGCGAGCAGGATTACCTGGGGGCAGCGTGCGCGTACGTGGACGGGAGGATGAAGGTCCGCGCAAGAAACATTACGATGGACATACTGGCCCAGGCAGGGATCTCCTCGGCGGGAAAAGCTACTCGCCGCGAGCTGCATTATGTGATGCACGTGCACAAGGGCATGGCCGGGAGTGTGGCGCTCGAGTTCCCCGACGTGCTACAGGATCTCGCCGGGGAAGAGGGAAGCTCGTGGCTGCGACAATTGCCACCGGAGCGGCAGGAGGATCTGCGCAGTTACGCGTGCCAGGAACTCTGCGAAGGAAGCTGGGAGGAAGGTGTGGAGCGATGGCGGAACGCAGAAAGCTTCAACCGATTCTACTGCTGGTACTTCCTATCTATTTAGACTTGCTATGTGTGGAGGGTAGCCCGTTTGTTTTCACAATGGTAAAACATCATCACCAATGGAGGCTTTTTATGTTGTTCTCTTAAGCTCTTGATTGAATCAAGTGACCCGGACCCACTTGCTTTCTCAGGTACGCGGCAATCGGTGCCAGTAGCGGGGAACAGGGGGATGCGAAAACATGCCTACTCGTGCCGCGCACCGCCGGCCGGCGTCCTCTTGGACCTGAGTTCCCCACCTTTATCGAGGACGTGTTGAAATGGAAGGGGCAGTTCGGAAACACTCGGGAGCACTCGTACGGTAAGGATGCCAAGAACGCCACTTTCGACCCTCTGATTCTGATTCCGCAACCCACAGCGGAAGTGCCACAGGAAGAGCCCAGCAAAAGCTCCTGTGTCCAGCTCAAGGCGGGTGCCGCAGCTCAGGGGCACCAACCTCCGGACGCAGGGGCGCGGGCGGTTCCGGAGAAAGAACCTCCGGTTCAAGAGCAGCAGGCGGACGCCCAAGCCCCCGAGCCGCGACCGAACCAGCGCGGTCCCTTCAAGGTTTTCTACACCAATCGGCACAACGTAATAGAGTGGCACAGTCTAGCGGCGGACTACAAGTACCGCGGTGGCGGGAAGGGGAACTCGAGCAGAACGGCAACAAACGGAGGCATGGTCAGCAAAGTGCGGAACTCAGACGAGCCGTTGTATCTGGACGCGGACAAGGGGTCCTGGACTGTGCACACGGCGGACTACCTGCCGAGAAGGGAGTTGTCGCGGGAAGACATCGCCTGGTTTCCGAAGGTTTACTCGAAATACCCGTCCACGTGGCGCGGAGCGCCGAACTACTCGTGCTACGTGCTTGGGCTGTCGGTCGGCTTTCTGCTGCTCATGTTCGGGCTTCTTGGAATTCAATACTGCCTGGAGGCGCGGCAGGCGGCCAAGACGGGCCCGTAAAGCTCCGCTGAGGACAACGCGCGGGTGGAACACAAATCGGAATCGAATGTATTGATATTTGTCGTGGAGCAGGGCGGGGAAACAAACGAAACGTGTTGATACGCAGGACGCTGACGAGCCTGAAATGCTTCTATCTTTTTAAACGAATTTTCAATTTCTAAACGTTTTTTTGCAGGAGCAGTGCGTTTTTCTGTGCCCCTGATAGTCCGGGATGCGGGTAAAACGAATTTCAAGGAGGAGATCTTGATTTCTAATTGATTCATCATCATCGACACGTCATTCTCATACTTTCTTATTGTATTCATGATACCATTCTTCATTGCATCTAACGATCTGGTTGTACCTATTTGCCTCATGCTTTACACTTTTCTTATTTTTCATGCCACAAAAATCAATGAGTTTTTCTCTCATGAGACTAATTAACTTATTTTCTGTTGAAACTGACAGTTTTGTTTAGAGAGGCGGACTGGAATTCTCGTGCTCGTCCTAAAAACAGTGAGGAGCAGACGGGGGTACGCACTTTTAATTTTTGCCAGCCATGGAGCATCAAGAAGTCGGCGAGGTTTCACTCTTGCGAGTTTTTCGCTCAGTCCCACACCTACCGCAGACTACATCTGGATCCGTGAGCATTGTCTCCGCGACACTAGACAAGACTGTGAAGACTCTCACTGAGGGCATGATGCCGATGCGAATCAATCAAGAGCACCTGGTGTGCAGACCTATCTACCGGTAAGAGAAGTAAGTAGGTGTTCAACAACCTCGAAGCGCGAAGAAACGAAAAGATCAAAAAGTCTCGTGTTGCTTTCAAAGTCTGATCGCGCCGTTGCGAAATTTCAGTGCCCGGTCCGACACGTTCCATGCATTGCTCATCTCCGTGCACCCAACCGAATTGCGTCTTCTGCGCTGTGAAGTAGGTCGCGTATAGTGCTATTTGTTTTTTCTCAAAACCATTGCATCGCTCCTTCGACGGAATCTTTCGTTAAATTAAACGCATTTCTCGTGCTCGTGTCTATCTGAACCGCGGCGATCTTGATCAATCGAAAAGATGCGTTGAAGTTTTTCCGGACGGGGACGAGCTGCATACATAGCGAAGAAGGACCGACACGGACACAGGGACAGGATAAGCTTCACCCAGATAATTTCGCACACGCGTCTTCGGACCCAAAGCCGTCGCCAAAAATGATGATGCCAGGGTACCTTTTCAAAAAATGAATAAAGACTCGAAAGTTCTTACCGTTTACTGACGTCTTTTTTATTTCCCGCGATCGGCGGCCATGCATCGACTTCGACCTCGAAACTCCACAACAGGTTAGCTCGGCAGCCTCCCCGGGAGTACATCTCGCCGAAGTGGAAGGCGTTGCTCCGGGGCACACTATTCGCGACTTCCTTGGCGTACATCTACAAATATGGCGAAGTTTTCGACCAGGCCTTCCCGGAAAACATGAAGTTCGCTTGAGATAAGTCCATGTGGACGCGACGACGAAGTCCTCTCGTTATTCGTCGAGGAAACTAGGGACGTGGAAGGTTGAGAAAACGACATTGCAGACTCTTTGGACTACTACTTCAAGCTTGATTTCTTGTGCTGCGTTCGCGGCACCGTTGGCGCACGACAGTAGCAAATGCCATTAAGGACCCTATGAAGGAAATGCACTTCTAGCAACTACGGTAGCTTGGACCGGGGTGGCCCGAAGCTGTCTTTAGAGAAGCGCTGCGTGTCCTTGTGCTTGTCCTACTGCAGTTGTTTGCAGATCGCGACGTGCAATCACGGAAATCTTTGGATCATCTCAAACACATTCGATTACCAGTGCAGAGCTCGAACCGCCAAGATCAATGCGAGATCTTCGCGTTTTGGATCAGGATCAATCTGTGAATTTTTGAAAAAACGCAGCGGATCCAGATCATGCGGGATCGGAGTTAATCAATGACTCGTTCTGTAGTTGCTGCAACTTGTACTTCCGCACATTCGCGGTGCTCTCCCGACACTATCGCCCATATTTTCGAAATTTCCACAGCGACGAACGAAGACGAGCGTGGCACTTATTAGCTTGCAAACGACTAGGTACTGTAACTGTTAGCATTACCTCTGCGCGACAACCGGACAATCACTTTCACTTGTACAACTTAGCGACGTACTAGAGCCAAACACTCGCCACAATGAACTTCATTGCCGGCGAGGAGCAATCCAGTGCGCCATCCAGCTCCCTCCGTGCGTGCCCCTGGCGCACGTGGGACGAGTGGCTCTCCGTGTTTCGTTCGCTCTACTCCGACTGCTCGGACCCGGACTCGGAGCCCTCCTTCGAGGACGGCGGCTCCGGGAATACTGCTGCTCTACTTCACCTCCACCAACATTGCAGCGACCGGCAGTCCGCGCTCGCGCACATCGAAAACTGCTGGCGGAAGAGCGCGCACAACAAGCTACCGGTGGCCGTGTGCGCGACCGCGGCGCTGATGCAGGCCCGCCGTGCCGACGACTACCAGCTCGTGAACGAATACGAAGTCCGCAGTCTGTACGCCCTCGCGATCGTGCGGTTCGTGAACCAGCTCGCCGACCAGTGTCAGACCGGGCAGTACGCGAAATCCGTGGCGAAGCTGTGGACGCAGGATCTTGGCTGGCCGGCGTACATCGTCGATCTGCGGCACGCCGCGGCGCATGGCGACCTCCCGAGCGTGAACGTGCTGCGGCTCGCGTGCGGGCAGCTGTTGGGGTTGCTGCGAGAACGGTACTGGGAGCCACAGATGGCGAAATTGGAAGCGGCGGGGATTTATCCAGCAGGAGGAAAGGAAATCCGGGGGCTGGGCTCCTCCGGAAAGAGGCGGGGGCCGGCGGTGAATAAGACGGAGGCGGCACCAGAAGTGGTGGATCCTCTGATCGCGGCGCAGGAATACTTCGAGTCGGAGCGTGAACGCAATCGCGGCGTTTGGGAGCGGGAAAACGCGACGGCTGCGAAGCTGGCGGCGGCGCGAAAACAGAAACAGAGAGCGCAAGAGAAGATCGCGAACCGAAAGAATAGGTTGGGCAAGAGCAACGCAGCTGCGCAAAAGCAGCTGCGGGAGCTTCAAGAATCGCCGGAGACGCCGGAAACTGCTGACCTGGAGAGAGCAATACCGTTTAAGCACCCGGGGCGAGCGAAGCGACACGCTGCAGCCGGGGTGCTCGGAGCCACCTCTCCGGCGGCTGCGGAGCATCTCTTTGTGGCGGCTTTAAAAGAAGGGGCTATGGAGAAGAACATGGCGGCGGAAGACGAGTTTGAGGCACACTTTCGCATTGTGTTCTTCCTGGATTGGTTCGAGCTGGCATGCGATGCCTACCGCGCGGACTTTTGCAACCGCGTCCTGCAGCTGCTCGTTCTGTGGAAAGATTTTTCCACCTCCCTGCGCGACCTCTTGAAACAACTCATCGCGGTTTTCGTGAGGGAAGGAGCGCCCCAGTTTCGCTCGACGTTTCGCGACGTCGCGCGCGGCCGCTTGTTTGACTTCGACGAGGAGACGCTGGTTTTCGTGTGCGGCTTGGTTCCGGCACTGAAGGAAGCGGCACACGTGATACTCTTCCCAGCGTTGGAGGTGGGAGTACAAGCTGGCGCTTCGCCTGCAGAGAAGAAAGTGGCAGTGGCGGAGGAGGACTTGCCGGAGCAGGCCAACGAACGGCCGAGAACAACAGATGCAGCTGTGGAACTAGTTCCTGATGCGACAACAGCAGTACCGCGCTGTAAGAGGCGGGCGGACGGTGAGATCGATTTAGACGAACAGAGCAACGTCGGGGAAGACGGGGATGACGCTGACCTCGCCGCTGCTGAACAGGAGGTCGCAAACCTTGCTCGTAACAGAAAAAAGCGGTGCCGCATTGACTACAGCTTCGTGTGGCAGCCCGTCGGTTCGGTTTTCCGATTTGATCGCAGCTCTACTGCCGTCGCCTCTGCACGCGGTGGTTGCCAAGCGAGCACGCCTCCTGCGCCGCAGGGCATTGGCGCAGGAGACAAAGGTTCCTATGCAGAGCGGTTCACCGACGACGGCCGCACGATCCGCATTCCCGCGTCCCTTCTCGCCGACCCGCTGCGGGGCTGCGACACGCGAGAGCGCGCTCGTTACAGCGATTCCACCTTCCATGCCGCGGTCAAAGGGGACGAGATCGCGATTACAGGAAAGAGCAACGACATCCACTGGCATTTAGGATCCGCGGCCGCGAACATCGACGATATTGGCGGAAAGCGCGATCGTAGGGTGTTTGACACTCCCTCTGAGGTGGTGCCGCGGGAGGAGCGGGTGTTTGACACTCCGTCTGAGGTGGTTGCGGACGAGCTGGTGGCAGCAAAAGAAGAGCGGGCGATTGAAAGTATCCTTGCCGAACTGAAACCGTTTGGGAAGTTGGGAAAGTAGAGAGCGGCTTCAATTGCTCGGAATGTTGATATCTTTCATCGAACTTTGGCTTCCATGAACGGAATCAATTCTTTGCAGACGCAGCAAGATCCCGCAGACCCTGAGAGAGGGGGGGAAAAAGTCGGACCACAAAAAATGACAAAATTTACAGTTGTGTCGGTGTTGGCTTCGTCAGTAGTGCACGAAAATAGGTAGCACGTACCTTGAGCTGTGTAAGTGACGTCATCTTCCGTTGCCACCGAGAGTGGCCTTTGTCGGTTTTGGAAAGAAGACTCGGTGTCCGTTGCACATCAGTTCAAACTCTCTGTTGCAGTCGTACCTTCCGTCTGTCACGCGCGTAAAGGTAATGGATTGCTTGACGTTTTCCTCCGTTTTTCACATCGGTCTTATGTACGCACTCAGAGGCAAGTGGCTTTCGTCATCAATGTCGTCGTTTTCCGTTTTTCCGAGCGGATGTAGCGCGCACTCCGCTCCGAGGCCACACTTTTCAACCCCGTTGTGCACATTCCTCAATCCACACAGGGACTGCCAGTGGCGGTCTTCAATTGTCTGGTTGGCATCTCCACAGACTCTAACAACCAGACGCATTTTTGAGTTGACGATTTTGAAGAATCCCGCGGATATTTCGAACATACATTTTCATCTCGCCTCACTCAAAAAAAAACTGCGGTTGCACCTGTGTCTTAGATCACTTCCCTTGGTCTAGGAAGCAGGAAAGATGGATCAAATCCTGCCTTTCACCGAGGCAAAAGAATGCACTCCCGTTCAGTTGGTCGTCGTGACGGTCATCTACGGTGGCATCCTCTTTTACTCCGCTGGCATGATCGGAGACGGGTACTTACTTTTTTTCGAGATATTTGTTTTAGGCGAAAGCTACTTTCAAACCATATCGATTCTCGATCGCGAACAAAATCACCAGCGCAAAAGATCAGAATCTTATACCCAATCGACTTCAATCGATCCCGCCCGCAGGTCCGAGCTTCTCCTCCTGATTCCGGCCTATGCTGACCTTGTGGGTTCGGTGGTTCTCCCCGTACTAGGGGCGGTTCCCGACGGGATGATGGTGTTGTTCTCAGGAATCGGACCGCGCATGGATGCCCAGGAGCAGGTGTCTGTCGGCGTCGGCGCCCTCGCCGGGTCCACCATCATGCTGTTGACCGGGGCATGGTACGCCGGGGCGTACGGAGGACGGGTGAGCATCGTCAAGGGTGTACCGCAGTACAAGGCTCCGAAACTCACCCCGCCGGACAACGCGGACCTCAGCACCACGGGCTACCAGGTCGGCCCCAAAATCAGGAAAAACTCCATCGTACTTGTTTTTGTGTTTTTTTCCGCGAGCGCTGCATCTTCGTGTTCGTTGGTGTAGCTAGTCGATTTCATATTTATTCATAGGAGGCCACGCCGCGCCGACTCGACTGTCGTCGATGTCTCCTGCATCAATTGAAAACTGCAGGTGATGATGATCACTGCGCTCCTGTACTTGTTTGTGCAAATTCCGGCGCTGATGGTTCCTGCCCCCGACGAGCTCGCGAAGCGCGAGAAGGAGACAGGCGTTTCCGTTTTCGACCAGAAGGCCAACGCCATCAACAGCGCTGCCGTTGTCGGTCTCGCCGTCTGCGTCATCTGCTTTTTCGCGTACCTCTACCTCCAGACCATCAAGGACCAGGACTCCGCCGATGCGGCCGCCACCAAGCTCGGCGATTTCCGCTACGAATCCATCCGCCAGGGCAAGGTCACCCTGCGCGGCGCCATGGAGGGCGTGCTAAACGTGAAGGGCGGGCAAGACAAGGCCGGCGCCCTGCTCGACGTGGGCGAGAAGGAGAAAGCGGAGATGAAGCGAGTGCTAAAGCCGTTTTTCCAGTACTACGACGCGGACAAGTCGGGCAGCATCTCGCAGGTCGAGTTCGGCAAACTGATGACGGACCTGAGGGAAACGATGGCGCCGGGAAGCGAGGAAGCGCTGTTCAAGAATGCGGATGTGGACGGCAGCGGCCATATCGACTTCAACGAGTTCGTGGCCCTAATGATCAAATACCTCAAGGGCGGCTTCGCGGACGTCACACGAGGAAACATGAAGCAGGAGGTAGCTATTTTTCCGATAAACAGAATGATCAATACTACTGATCACTCTGATGTTCTATCAACATGTTCGGATCTGCTAGAAGAAGTCGAGCTCCTGCACCTGCTGCTATCTTTTCGTCTATCGTCGGCTTCCATCACTTCAAAATTTCTTCTGTTTGCAATCAATCGCGAAAACAACGATTTTTCAGTTAAAAACCCTACGACCACCAGGTCTACCATATGCACCGCGTGGAGACTGCGATCACTCCCCGCGACGAGGCTGCCGGCGACGAGGAAAATGACGATGAGGAGGAGGAGGAAATTCCCGAGGACCTGCAGGACCTCTCCCCCGAACAGCAGCAGAGGGCCATCATGTCCCGCTCCCTGTGGATGATGGGTGCCGGAACCATCCTGGTGCTGGTTTTTTCGGACCCGGCGGTCGACGTACTGAACGAGATCGGCAAGCGCACGGGAATCCCCGCATTCTACATCTCTTTCGTGCTCGCGCCGCTGGCGAGCAACGCCTCCGAACTGGTCGCTACCTACAAGTACGGCTGCAAGAAAACCGTCAGCTCCATGACCATCTCGCTCGCGACACTGCTGGGAGCAGCATGTGAGTCTAGCTCTTTTTTTTAGCAGTTTTATTTGCACGTCCGTGTGCAGCGAGCTGTACGACGTACACATACATAGTCAAACTTAGGCTTTTTCCGATGCACAGGTAGTTGGGCTGAAGTGTTGTCTTGATAAGTACCAGAGTAAGTACATAGAATCAGTGACTCTGTTGCCATACTTGATGTACTTTTGCCACGATGTGTTCCATCGATCCTCAATCTGCTCAGGCATGAACAACACTTTCTGCCTCGCGATCTTTTACGCGCTGATATGGTGCCAGCAGCTGGTGTGGAGCTTCACGGCGGAGGTGGCAGTGATCATCCTCGTGCAATTCATCGTGGGCGTGATCGCCTTGAAGAGCGTCCAGAAGATGCGGGACGCGACCATCATCCTGGCGTGTTACCCACTTTCGCTGGTCTTCGTCTGGGTGCTGAACAACATCTTCGACATCCCGTAAAGTAGTCTGCAGTCGAGTTATGATGGACGGAGCTACTATACTTATGATGGTGGAGAAGTAAACAAAGGTAAAGGAGTTAGCAGGGAGCAGCCGAAGTTTGTTTGACCTCCCGAAAAGTGTTTGTTTAATGCGAGGATATGCACACGCTCTGGCTCTTTGCCTGTCGTACGTAGGTAGGTACGACGGCGATGGTGTGACGACATTAAAGAGCTGCAAGTTTCAGAAAACAGATTCAGAATTAAGACTGATCATTTTTCGCTACGTCATAATTCGTAGAACACTGGACAATTGACACGTGGACATAATCTATCAGTAAATCAGTACAATAACGCGATACCTCAAAAAGTTGTGCGCCCCCCAACATTTTGGTCACCCAGGTCGCAATTTCTTTTATGAACTTTTTTCATGAAGATCTCCCCGAGAGCGATAGAACCCAGCACGAGGCGAGCGCAAGCGCGTCGCGGTGCGAAACAGAGCGGAAAAGACGGGGGATGTTCGGGGGTCGATCTCGATTCGTCTTTGAGCAGAGTATGGGAGCTGTCGATGAGAGTGCCTCGCGGAATGACGCTTGATATTGTGAGTGTGCCTCTCGTAGCTTCCCATGTCAAATTCAAAGATTAAGTATGCCTGGTGCAAAAAGTAGAGCTAGGCAATGAAGGTGCGCCACTGCTCGTCAGTAGTACAGGAGTTGCTACAACTCATTTTGCTTCCAAGAAGTGTAATTCATTGATGCTATTGGAACCGGTGGGAGGATGCTGGCTCTGGCACGAAAGCGTCGCGGTGTCCTGCTAGCGGGCCTTTCCGCGGCTCCCCTGTACGGTGCGGTGGGTCGCAGGATGCTGCGTACCGAGGCGTCGTCTGCGTCACTGGATGAATTCGGCGAGGCGCTGCCAGGCGAAGCGGACTCGGCCGACGCACTGTACGGGGACGACCTGCATCCGGCCGAGGACAACGACAATCACACCAGCGACAAAAGCCGCGGCGCACGCCTGCTACGGCGCGACGGGAAACCAGAGAGGACCGCGTTGGCAGCGGCAGAGATACCCCGAATGGGTGCAACAGCTGCAGATGCGGACGGCGACGGTCGTGTTGAGCCAGGCGGGGGGGCGGTGAATAAAGATACCGGACTTGCCGCGGCACTTGGGGCTGAGCTGGACGGGACTTCTTCGCCGCAGGACAGCGACCCGGAATTCAAGCCGGTCGAGGCTGGAGCGGTATCGACGACGCTCGCAGCGAAGTTGGTCTCTGTCCTCATCGGCTCCGCCGAGGACTCCTCTTCGCCGCAGGCGGCCCCGCAGCTTCCGCCCTTGTGGCTGCTGGTAGCTGTGCTCTTCGTTCTGTCGGCGCTGGTGCTGCGTGGGGCGTTACACGGGAAGAGGGCTGCAACTGAAAACGAAGCCGAGGCAGCGGCGGCCAGCGATGGCGGGGGAAGTGCCGATGGCTATCCGGAGGCGAGGAAAAATGCAGGGACAGTGCGGAAACCCGAGGGATCGGAAGTGCCGCGGACGGGGGAGGACACGAGCGGAAGTGATCTCTCTTTCTCCGTGCTGGATGACGACCCCTACGACATGCAGTGTCAGGGCTGATCCTGATCCGCAACATTTTGGGTTTTGTTGTATAACGTTCGATATCAATATGGAACGAATTTTTTCCAGCTGGGTGGAGATGGTGAATGGACACGGACACGAAGGTTACAGCAAGGTTCATAGGGCCTATCAAGGAAGCGGTCGCAAGCTGAATATAACTACAAAATAGATGATGTCATCCTCATCAGCAGCAAGGCTGGTGCAGCAGTGAAAGACATAGCACGACGAGGTAACCGGCGTAACACGTCCACTTTTTCGGGTCGTACCTACCGTGACAGCGGCAGCAAGGGAACCAAAAGGAAAGCAAAGATAAAGAAGCCAAAACGCTACGAACGCTTTTACTGCGTGCTCATCAGACGCAAAGGAATTCCTTCTTTCTAGGCAAAATTCGAAAAACAATTGATTCGCAAACAAGAGAGATGCCGCTTCCGATTCCTCCTCTCCGGGCGCAGAGTATCGATGCCGACATACAGGGTATGTTTTGGAACGTGCGTCGCGGGATTATCGCATACGCCGTGCGGTCGCAGGCCAGCATGCGCCTTCTCTGGCCGAACGACAAGGAGCCCGCCTGGTTTCCGGACGCCGAAAAGTGGAAACAAGAGGTCGACCGCCGGTACGCGGAGTGGCAGAAGATACCAGCCGTGCGGGCGAGTCCGAAGTCGCGGCGCGGAGGGGTGCGGCGAGGGCAGCCGCAGGGAAGGCTAGGGGACGGGATTGCTGGAGCTTGCGGTGCTACAGGTGGTCCGTCAACCGCGACCGGGCTGGGAGCGCCTGACAGCCCGAATATTTCGCCAACATCGGAAGCAGATGGGGGAGAAGGAAACGCTTCGGCTGCTGGCGATGCGGAGAGCGGGGCGGCAGCTGCGGTAGCCACAGAACCATTAGTACTCGAGCGCTCGTCGCCGTCGAAGAAGAGTGGGTGGATTGAAGCGGCGCGACGATTTTCGAAAGCCAGCCAGGGCGCCGAACCTACGCGACGATCGGACGAAAACGCGCCGCCGCTGTCGGTCGAGGAGGAAGTGCTGAGCCGGAACATCCTTGAGGAAATCGGCGCACGAAAAGCCGGCTCTTCCGCTGCATCACAGAAACCACTGGGCGAGGGAGCGAAAGCTGGGCATGAGGAAGCGGCAGCACGAGGGGTGACTGATGCAGAGAAGGCCCAGGTACTGACAGAGATGCAGCGGCCCAGCACGACGCCGACCGCCACTGCGGCTTCGTCGCGGCGCCAGAAACCGCAGCCGATGTTCTCTGCGTCGTCCGACCTTCGTCACGACTTCGCGATCTTGCTTAACGCCTACACGGAGAACTTACGCAAACTGGACGAAGCAGAGCTGCTTGCGCGCGTCGAAGCGGCGGGGAGAAAGGAGGCGGAGCGCGCCCTGCGGGAGAAGGTCGTCCTGCTGGACAAAACGGAAACCGAGCGCGCCGAGTACGTGCGGAAATTTACGAGGAATAACGCGCAGCTGTGCAAGGAGCGGCTGCAGCGTTTCTGGATCGCCCAGGAGTTTCTGCGGTTCCAGGAAAAGTTCGAGAAACTGGAAGTTTCGGAGCGCAACAGCGGCCACCAGGCGCGGGAGAAGGAGCTCTTGCTGCAGAAGATCGTGAAGAAAAAGGCGGTGATTGAGGCCGAAAACGAGCGCATCGTGGAGGACTACGGCCTTCGGAAGAAGGGGGCGCGGGAGCGGGGCACGCAAACGGACCTGCTGTGGCTGCAGAACCAGACGCCGGGCGGCGCAGCCCTGACCTGGTCGACTTCGAGCAACAATTTGGTCGCGACTCCGAACACGCGGCCGGGCTCCGCGGCCGGCCACCGCGGCTTCGGGGGC